>OY769905.1:1051164-1138664 GCA_963669185.1 Dyspetes luteomarginatus
TTCATAATAAACGGATCTAATTTTAATGACATTTAAACATTAATTTAAATAAATTTTAAATATTTTATATAATTTTCCCAATATGACAAAAATTCCTCAATAATAACAAAAAAAAAAAGTTTTTGGTTGCAATTCATTTTTATTAAAAAAAAACAACGCACAGTACAGCAGTATATTTTTTTTTATCCGTCTTACAGACACCAACCCTGATGCAATAATGCACTGACTAAAGAATCACCTTGATTTAAAATTATTAATAATTAATTAATTAACTATTATGTCTATAATTTTATTTTCCTGCTAAACGAATCTTCCCTACGAGTTTTTCATTTACAATTACAATTTATCTTATATACACACATATACGTACATATATATATATATATATATATATGCAAAGAGCGTTAAAGAAAACTCGACAATTTTCGTGTGCCCAATTTACCGGGACAATTGTCATTAATTCTACTTTCGTTCGTACACGCCCTTTTTTAGGCTTTCGGGTCAAGTACTTCGTGATTACATGCGGTACTACACGGTTTATATATATATACATATATATGTATATATGTATATGTATGTATATATGTACATATACGTATATAGAGTTACATAACTATACAGAATGTATTTCTGGCCTCGTCGCATTGTCGCGAGTGCCTTTGTCGTTATATGTTTATACTTTTATTTATTTATTTATTTATTTTTCAACGCTGATAATTGCGTAATTCACAAAGATCGATCGACAATATTCGCCAATAAATTTTATTGAAATTTTCTCCAAATGACTAATTTATCCGAGAGAAAAAAAAAAAAAAAACAAAGTGTTGGCACATTTTCCTTGTTTTTTTATTTATTTATTTTGAATCGTCGATCATGAGGAGAATTTACTCCACGCGATAGGAAAAGTCATGGAAGGGTAAAGCAAAGCGCGAGAGAGCAATTTTTTTTTAAATATCATTGATACGAGATAAATAATCGATGGATAAAAATAATATTGTCGAATAATTCGGAATTTTTCAAGCCTCTCAGGCCACAAAATTCAACATAATTACAGATAAAAATAATTAATCAGGCAAATTGCCCGAATCAATTAAAATAACAAAATAACATCGACGAAAAAAAAAAACAAAGAAAAATCTAAAGATAAAGAGTTATGCAAATTTCTTGTTTTACCCTTCCGCACAAACCGATTTCATTCTCGGCTACTATTTAGCCCCAACGGGCCCCGTGCGAGAGGCCCAGCAGTCTCTTGTCTATTAAATTCTAATATAAAACACATTTTGACTCGATTTTTCTTTCATTTTTTTTTTTTCACTCACTTTATCGTCCTAAGCATTTTTGGCTCCGTTTGGAATTTTTTCCTGTTTTTTTCCCAACTAGCAGAATATCGTTAGTTTTAATTATTATTATTATTATTAATTCCTTTTTTTTTGGCTTAATTGAACATGTGAGATGCGTGAATTTGACCGACTTTGTTCCACGCTGTCGTCAGTCCATTTCTCTTACACTTTCTTAAAACTTTTCTCTCTCTCTCTCTTTTTTTTTTTTTTACTTTTTCTTTTGACTTATCAACACATCAGGTACACGTCATGATTCCGATGAAAATTAATATTCCTCCTATTAGTCTAATTACCCAATAAAAATTCGTTTATCGCTTTTCCTTTTTTTCATCTAATTTTAGAATATTCAGTCAAATGGTAAAAATTTGACCGAATTAACGCTCTCGTTAATTTTTTTTTTTTTTTTTCATTCGATGCAACAATTACCGAGTGCGCCATCTATCTCGAAAACGACGTTTGCCATTCGATGCTTCTGCGTCATAATAATTAAAAATTAAAGCTGTTCCACAGCTTCTCTCTCTCTCATCCGATCCTATTCATTTTTCATCTAATTTTTTTTTCTTCTTCGAAAATCAACAAAACTCATTAAAATTAAATGCGACGATCACAACTGATTATGCGAATAATTAATGAAAAAATCATCAAAGTCGTAAGAAAAAGATAAAATTGAAAAAAAAAATAATAATAATAGAAACTTGAAAATCGCCAAACACGATGAAGAATCGAGATAAAATTCCCTCGCGATATTACATTAACGAGGGGTGACTTTTTTTTCTAACAAAAATATTACAAACGAGTTTCATTATTCTCGAAAATTCTAACTATAGAGATTTTTTTTTCTCCTTTTGAATACGTAAAATGGAGAAAAAAAATTAAGAATTTTAATTTTTTTTTTTTTTTGCTTGATTGTTATCGAAAACTAACGAATGTGAAAATATTCTCGACACAATCGTCACATTCTCGTACGTGTAAAAAATAAAATAAAATAAAAGGAATGAAAATTATCTATCAATATTAACGCGCAAAGATCTAGTCGCAGGTTCCAGATCTGATGATTTTTGGCTTCGTGGCGGAATTTTTAAAGCTCGACGTGCGAGCCTAAAAGATCCGTTAGCGGAGATCCAGTCGATGATCCATCAATTTGCTCCACCAAAGTTGGATAAAGATGACGTAAAATGGCGAAATAATGAAAATCAGCATGACCCGCGTCAGATTTGAAATTTGGCTTCGTGGCGGAATTTTTAAAGCTCGACGTGCGAGCCTAAAAGATCCGTTAGCGGAGATCCAGTCGATGATCCATCAATTTGCTCCACCAAAGTTGGATAAAGATGACGTAAAATGGCGAAATAATGAAAACCAGCACGAGCCGCATCAGATTTGAAATTTGGCTTCGTGGCAGAATTTTTAAAGCTCGACGTGCGAGCCTAAAAGATCCGTTAGCGGAGATCCAGTCGATGATCCATCAATTTGCTCCACCAAAGTTGGATAAAGATGACGTAAAATGGCGAAATAATGAAAACCAGCACGAGCCGCATCAGATTTGAAATTTGGCTTCGTGGCAGAATTTTTAAAGCTCGACGTGCGAGCCTAAAAGATCCGTTAGCGGAGATCCAGTCGATGATCCATCAATTTGCTCCACCAAAGTTGGATAAAGATGACGTAAAATGGCGAAATAATGAAAACCAGCACGAGCCGCATCAGATTTGAAATTTGGCTTCGTGGCAGAATTTTTAAAGCTCGACGTGCGAGCCTAAAAGATCCGTTAGCGGAGATCCAGTCGATGATCCATCAATTTGCTCCACCAAAGTTGGATAAAGATGACGTAAAATGGCGAAATAATGAAAACCAGCACGAGCCGCATCAGATTTGAAATTTGGCTTCGTGGCAGAATTTTTAAAGCTCGACGTGCGAGCCTAAAAGATCCGTTAGCGGAGATCCAGTCGATGATCCATCAATTTGCTCCACCAAAGTTGGATAAAGATGACGTAAAATGGCGAAATAATGAAAACCAGCACGAGCCGCATCAGATTTGAAATTTGGCTTCGTGGCAGAATTTTTAAAGCTCGACGTGCGAGCCTAAAAGATCCGTTAGCGGAGATCCAGTCGATGATCCATCAATTTGCTCCACCAAAGCTGGATAATGATGACGTAAAATGGCGAAATAATGAAAACCAGCACGAGCCGCATCAGATTTGAAATTTGGCTTCGTGGCAGAATTTTTAAAGCTCGACGTGCGAGCCTAAAAGATCCGTTAGCGGAGATCCAGTCGATGATCCATCAATTTGCTCCACCAAAGTTGGATAAAGATGACGTAAAATAGCGTAATAATGAAAACCAGCACCACCCGCGACAAAGAGATGCCATATAGCGTGAGCGCATGGAATTCGTCCATCAGATTTGAAAAATATGAGACCAGCAATGTAGATCAATCCTCCCGTCTTCAATTCTCCTATATTGTCAAACTTGTTCTGAAAATATTTATGAGAAATTCACAATTTATTCAAATGAATAATAGAAAGAAAAAAAAATTACGTCTTCAGCCTTGAGGCTGAAGTGAAAAAATAAGATTGCTCGTTTTTTTCTCGAAAAAAATTTCAATATTTTATCATATAAAGAAATTTCATTCAAGGCCAATTGCTGCTAAGATTTATTGTGTTTGTAGTTAATTTTTTTTTTCTATTTTTCTTATTTGACTTCTTTTTTTCATTTTTTTTTCTAAATTTTAATTAAATTAGACAAATTTTAATACTTACGACACTGATAACGGCGATGCTCGGTCCAATCCCCATTAGCAAATAAAAAATTGTTTCTAGCATCTTGAAACGTTCGTGAAAAATTTGTTGGTAAAGAATGCCCAATGTCGCCATTATCCATACGATATATCGCATCATCGAGAGCCAAATATTATCAGGAAAATCTTCGACCATTAACCATGGAAAATACGTCGCAGCGATAAAAACATAAATCATTGCACGATCGCAACGATGAAGAACATCTTTCAATTGCCTGTGAATTTTAATAATTTTATTATTCACTCAGCAAAGTCATTTGAGTTTTGGCAATAAACGCTGGTGAAAAAATCGATAGCAGATTTTTTAGTAATTAAAAAATCGATAGCAAATTTTTTAGAAATTAAAAAATCGATAGCAGATTTTTTAGAAATTAAAAAATCGATAGCAGATTTTTTAGAAATTAAAAAATCGATAGCAGATTTTTTAGAAATTAAAAAATCGATGGCAGATTTTTTAGAAATTAAAAAATCGCTAGCAGATTTTTTAGAAATTAAAAAATCGATAGAAATTTTTTTAGAAATTAAAAAATTGATAGCAAATTTTTTAGTAATTAAAAAACCGATGGCAGATTTTTTAGAAATTAAAAAATTCTAATTAAACGGTTCAAAAATTAAAAAAAAATATATAACTCATCATATTTCATACGAGAAATATTAAATTATTGTCAAATTGACAAACAGTAGGCTGATTATTAATTTGCAAAAAGTGAAAAATTCTAATTACACAATTTTTTGAAAAAAATCTTTTTAACTCTCCAAGCAGTTTGGAGATTTAAAAAAAAAAATGATTAATGAAATTTTTGACCCTCTGAGATTATACAAAAAATGTGAAAATAATTTTTCACATTATTATTCAGGCCATCAGATTTTTCTTTTTTTTTATTTTTATTTATTTTTTATTTTTTATTTTTTTTTTGCCAGTGTTACTTAAAATTACGATAAGAGATTAATTGATCGTACGTGTGATTGCAATAGTGGACGCTGTGAAAAAATGTCGAAACGGCAAAAACGAGAAGAAGCGACGTGCCGTAAACCCATGCTGAGACAAGCTGAGTCCACGTTGAAGAACGCTTGACAAGTTCAAGGCCTCCCAATAGCGAAGGCACTACCCATATTCCATGAGTTATAACGTTGGCTAGGTGCTCGATGTACGTAGGTACATAGGCTTCGTTTGTGCTCGCACGTGGATTCATCCACTTGACTCTGCAACATTCAGCCTTGTTAGCGCCCATATCCGATACATCGATTTTTTTCTTTTCTTTACGACATACTTTGTCGCGAATCATTGAACAATCATGCAATTGTATTAAATAATAATAATAATTATTAGTATTATTATTAATAATAATAATAATTATAATAATTATTATTATTATAATTAAAATAATTATTATAATTAAAATAATATTAATAATAATTATTATTATTAAAATAATAATAATAATAATAATATTTTTTTCAAATTATATTGTACGATTTTTTTTTTGCGATTTATATATTTATATCGCAATGAAAAATATAATTAATGAGAGAAAAATTTAATTAAATTAAATTTTTAAAAAATTATGGAAAATTTATGGAAAAAATATAATAAAAATAATATTGTAATTGTAATTGTAAAATTGTAATAAAAATAAAATTGGTCTAAAATATATTGTGATTTTTTTTTTGAAATTTATCGGGGGTGTTTTGAAATCATATTTTGCGATTATTGCGTCGCTATTTATATATACAGCGTGAAAAAATAAAAATAAAAAAAATGTTTTCAACTTTTGATAAATATTGTGAAATTTTTTGAGATTCATCAACACTTTTTTTCAAATTATATTGTACGATTTTTTTTTTTGCGTTTTATATATTTATATTGCAATGAAAAATATAATTAATGAGAGAAAAAATTATGGAAAAAAATATAATAAAAATAATATTGGTCTAAAATATATTGTGAAATTTTTTTTGAAATTTATCGGGGGCTGATCGTGTCTCAATGTTTTTAAATCATATTATGCGGTTATTGCGTCGCGAATTTATATATATATATATATATATATATATATATATATATATACAGGCATGAAATATAATAATGCAGAAAAAATTATTTTGTGGCATAGAAGAAGGGCAAACGGATATACATCGATCGCGGTTATTGCACATATATAGCCAAAATATATGTCTTTAATCCAGATTTTCACCACGTCGTAGTGGCCACACGACATGTGACGATCTGTCGGTTTACTCGGTATGGCTTTTCATTACATAAAACTCATACTCGGGGTATCCGTTATGCAACGCTAGGGTGAATTACTGCGTCATAACAATAATGATAATAATAATAATAAATAATAATAAATAATAATAAATAATAATAAATAATAATAAATAATAATAAATAATAATAAATAATAATAAATAATAATAATAATAATAATAATAAAAATACCCTTTTTGCTATCATTGCACGAGGTGCAAGTACAGAGTTAAATTATTCGATAAGCCGATATTAATCGAATAATCGTGACAATGTGGCAAAATAATTGGAAGGACGCCAGTTTTTTTTTTTTTTTTTTTCCCAGTTCTCATATCTATTCAGATTAAATCGACATGAGGACAATACGTGTCAAAGAGTACAATAGAAAAACGTCCGCGACCCCTTGATGCAAATTCGGTCTCGAGGTCAATAGAAAATTTACTAGACGCTCCAATTTCCAGCTGAGGACGTAAATTTAGGTCAAAATTACGAAAAATTTAATCCATATAATGTCTGACTTAACCTCAACCGAGAAATTAGAAGAAAAAAAAAATTAAGGTGAAAATTGTTTTGGAATAATAAAAAAAAGTAAAATTTTCATCAATTTTTTTTTTTTTTTTCCCATTTCAAATGCAACAAATTTTAATATGACAGAGAAATATGTTGGATAAAAATTGCCCGAAATTTGACTTGAAGAATTTTTGTCACAGGTAAAAAAATTCTCACAACGAAATATTTTCAATAAAAAATAATTTTCATTCTTGATCCTTTCGAAAAAAAAAAAAAAATTCATCATGATAAATATAATTTAAGAAATATTCAAACTAAATAAAAAATTTTGCTCACACCGAAAATCATTACTCTCGAAATATTACAAAATAATATATTTCTGGGCAAACTGCCAGTTATGGATACGCAGTTGGCGCGTGGCGGCTTCTAGCGCTCACTCAAGCTAAGCGGAACTTTGGCGCGGTCAGTACTTGGATCGGTGACCGCTTACGATCAATTCTAATTTTTCTTGTCAAATTTTCACGCAAGCTAATCAGAGTTTAAACTGAGTTTAACGTTCAAACGTATTCTGCCTTAATGCCAAATTTGTTAAAAAAAAAACCTGACAAAAATTAGAAAGTTCAAATAACAGAAATAAAAAAATAAAAATAAACATTCTATGAAAATATTTGCAATTGTTTTCTAATCAATTATATAATATTCTAATGTCATATTAGCAATTTCAATATATATATATATATATATATATATATATTACTTCCTCGTGTCGTAACGTTATCTATGACGCTTGAAGTTCATGAGCCAGTTCGTTATCAGCATTTTAGCGAATTTTTTCTTTTTTTACTTATCGCTTAACGATGTCTACACTAAAAGTTACAGATATATATATATATATATATATATATATTTAACAAGCACGTGCATAAAACATGTGGGGTTAGTTGGGGACAGGAAGAAATATGGATGAGAAAAATATTTTAATATTTTGGTAGTAAAAAAAAAAAGAAACAATATTCATTTGAATAATTAAGGTGGATCGATTTTGGGACAAAAATTAATTATATAAAACTAATTTTGTTTTTTTTTCTCCAAACTTTAAGGGGGTACAAAAAATTGTCATTTGAATAATTAAGGTGGATCGATTTTGGGGCAAAGATTAATTATATAAAACTAATTTTGTTTTTTTTTCTCCAAACTTTAAGGGGGTACAAAAAATTGTCATTTGAATAATTAAGGTGGATCGATTTTGGGGCAAAGATTAATTATATAAAACTAATTTTGTTTTTTTTTCTCCAAACTTTAAGGGGGTACAAAAAATTGTCATTTGAATAATTAAGGTGGATCGATTTTGGGACAAAAATTAATTATATAAAACTAATTTTGTTTTTTTTTCTCCAAACTTTAAGGGGCTACAAAAAATTGTCATTTGAATAATTAAGGTGGATCGATTTTGGGGCAAAAATTAATTATATAAAACTAATTTTGTTTTTTTTTCTCCAAACTTTAAGGGGGTACAAAAAATTGTCATTTGAATAATTAAGGTGGATCGATTTTGGGGCAAAAAATAATTATATAAAACTAATTTTGTTTTTTTTTCTCCAAACTTTAAGGGGGTACAAAAAATTGTCATTTGAATAATTAAGGTGGATCGATTTTGGGGAAAAAATTCATTATATAAAACTAATTTTGTTTTTTTTTTCTCCAAACTTTAAGGGGGTACAAAAAAATTGTCATTTGAATAATTAAGGTGGATCGATTTTGGGGCAAAAATTAATTATATAAAACTAATTTTGTTTTTTTTTCTCCAAACTTTAAGGGGGTACAAAAAATTGTCATTTGAATAATTAAGGTGGATCGATTTTGGGACAAAAATTAATTATATAAAACTAATTTTGTTTTTTTTTCTCCAAACTTTAAGGGGGTACAAAAAATTGTCATTTGAATAATTAAGGTGGATCGATTTTGGGACAAAAATTAATTTTATAAAACTAATTTTGTTTTTTTTTCCAAACTTTAAGGGGGCACAAAAAATTGTCATTTGAATAATTAAGGTGGATCGATTTTGGGACAAAAATTAATTATATAAAACTAATTTTATTTTTTTTTCTCCAAACTTTAAGGGGGTACAAAAAATTGTCATTTGAATAATTAAGGTGGATCGATTTTGGGGCAAAGATTAATTATATAAAACTAATTTCGTTTTTGTTTTTCCAAACTTTAAGGGGGTACAAAAAATTGTCATTTGAATAATTAAGGTGGATCGATTTTGGGGCAAAGATTAATTTTATAAAACTAATTTTGTTTTTTTTCTCCAAACTTTAAGGGGCTACAAAAAATTGTCATTTGAATAATTAAGGTGGATCGATTTTGGGGCAAAAATTAATTATATAAAACTGATTTTGTTTTTTTTCTCCAAACTTTAAGGGGCTACAAAAAATTGTCATTTGAATAATTAAGGTGGATCGATTTTGGGGCAAAGATTAATTTTATAAAACTAATTTTGTTTTTTTTCTCCAAACTTTAAGGGGCTACAAAAAATTGTCATTTGAATAATTAAGGTGGATCGATTTTGGGACAAAAATTAATTATATAAAACTAATTTTGTTTTTTTTTCTCCAAACTTTAAGGGGCTACAAAAAATTGTGTAAATTTGATGATGATAAATTTTCAAATGATTTTTTTTTTATTAAACACGAAAAAATTAAGAATTGAGAAGTAAATTTTTTCCATAAAATGAGATCTATGGCTTTTTTTTTTTTTTTTTTCATAAAATATTTCATTTGTGCAAAAATATATTCTTACTGTCTAATGCGATGCAATTGAAGACAATTCTTAACGGGCGCCGTGATGAATTGGTGAAGGCAAGGGCCGTCCATGTCGTTTGAGATAATTGGAAAACACTAAGTGCATACGTTAGAAACGTAAGAGAGAGATCATTGCCCCATTCAACCGTGTTATACATATATATATATATATATATATATATATATATATATATATATATATATATATATTTTTTTTTTATTTTATATATATATATATTGTTATATATCTATATATTTACTTATATATCTATATATATATACATATATATGACTATAGCTCGGTATTGTAGCTCTAAAAAGAGGCTAATAATCACTCAAAACGGCCAACTGTTGTCACCGCATACTATACTGATAACATCTGTACGGAAATCAGAGAAAAATAAATTTTATTAAATTATTAATTTTATAAATTAAAAAAAAAAAAAAAAACCAATCTGGATTTATTTTCAATTTTTTTTGTTTTTTTTTTTTTTTTTTTTTTTTCAAATACGAATAAATCAAATAAATACAATATTTCAATAATAATAATTATTTTTTCCTTCTTTTATCATAATTAGAATAATTTTTATAAATAAATAAATTATTGAAAAAAAAAATTTCGTCGATTAAATTTTTCTCTCAAGTGGATAAAGTTTGAGCAAAATTATTGAATTTTTAAAGAAAAAAAAAAAATGTCCATTAGATGGAAAAGAGAAAAAAAAAAAAAAAATTTGAATCGAAATATTCGAGGTAATTGTTGACGTTTGAATTTCGTTGGAAAATTGTGATAAACGAATACCATGAAATATATATAGATATATATATATAGAGCGATTTTTTGTGAATAAATTGTCAACACAAAAAATACTTTTTAATTAATTTCAGTAGTTTCTTGAAAAATTTTGTTATTGACAAATTTTTAATCGATCATGTATAATGAGCGCAATTAATTATTCAAAATACGTTAATATAAAGGCTAAACGTCATTTTGACAGTTCGTCGGCACTCTCTCTCTCTCTCTCTCTCTCTCTCCCTCTCTTTCGAAAGAGGGAGAGAGAGAGAGAGCATGTGTGTGTGTGTGACATTTTGTCAAATCCGCGCTTTTTTTTTATTCAGTAAAATGTATTTGTGATTAATATAATTATATTTGATGTAAAATGGCGTAAAAATTGGATAGATGAGAAAAATATTAAATATTAAATGAGAGCTTACCGTGCAAATTGTCCGTGACCTCTTGCAGGCCCTTGCCCTCTTCACGTAGAGTAGCCGTTGGGATTTATACGACGAGAGAGATGAAAATTTGTACGATCGAACCGCCCCCGGGACACGCAAATATTTTACGCGCGTCCGGCACGATCGACACTCGCCGACTGGCGAGAGACAACGAAATTCTTGCACCTGCACCCCACCAGAAAGCCAGGAAATACAGACGAGATATTCTTGACCACAATCTTGCCTACGCACACATTATATGCATATATATATTAATGTGTATGTGTATATATATATATATATACATTTATTAGTACACGATTGCAGCCAATTTGACGCATGCGCAATATGTTGATTTTTTTCATTCACTGCAGCGACACGAGCGACGCGAGCGACGTCTGTCAGCCTACCATTGTACTTACTTGCCGTATGCTAAAAACTCTGAGAAAACATCGGCAAACGCGAATATTTATGACGACGATAAAGGACAGTGTGTACGCCTCGTGTTCTCGGGTTATAATATTGAAATTTATCATAAATTTCAAGATAAATCGAGCCAAACGAACGAAATGATTGAATCGTGCACGAAAAAACGCATGTTATTCGGTATCACGCTGCTAGGAGGGTTAGTTAAGAAATATTTATTTATTTGTTTTCTTTCAATTTTGAGGTTAAGGTGACAGATTCGACGACAAACGTCATTGATCGCGGTGCTAATTTTGCTTTTCGTTCTCGTTAATTTCACCGATCAATCAATCGCTGAATATATTAAAATATTTCCTCATTCCAGATTGACAATACTCGTTCTTATTGTCGAGAGCCACTGGACCGAGTCCAGTCCCAATAACAAACCATTCGTCGTGACTTTTGAGAATAATACAACCTGCGCGTCAAACGAGGAATACGAAATAATATCAGAATGTCATCCGTGCACGGCATTCGAGATTGCCAGTGAGAGCATCGGAGTTTGCGTTCACGCGCGTTACAAGGAAGTTTTAAAGTGCAAAAACGGCCAAATTGTTACGCGAAGGTAAAAAATATATTTTTTTCCAAATTATCAAAAAATTATTATAAAAATAGTTCAAATTTGCTGTCAAAATATTAAAAAACGTTAAATTTTTTTCAAATTATTTATTCTTCACAGCTGTGACAAAGTTGCCTGGCTGGAGGAAAGATCATTTTGGAAATTCGAGGGTTTTATGTCGGCCATTGCTGTTATGTCCTGCATAAGTGTTTTCTGGCGCGAAAGTATTTTACGAAAGAGAGTTATAAGAAAAGTAGCTCGACAATTGAGAAATAGCGTCTGACCAAAATAGAATTGATTTTTAGCAATTTTTCTACGTTAAACTTAAAAAAAAAAAACCAACCATGAAGAAAAAGGACGAAATATATCTGCAAATATTCTCTCTGAATGACAATAATAATACATGCTTGGCACCAATCGACACCATCGTCACATTATTCGTAATGAGATATTGCGAATCCGACATTAATTTAAAATTCATTAAAAATCCAATCGTTCCTGAATCTCGGGGATATTGCGCTGTTATGATCGATAAAAATTATCGTTTGTTGTCTCACGATGAGATGCCATATTACGCGAGTTCGTGCGAGCTACCAAACGTAATTGTTAAGGAGGCGACTGTCGTAGCTGGTCTTTGCGCGAGTTTGCGACAAATCGTAAAAAATACGATAGCTCGAGATGAAAATCATTATTGTCGTGAATTATTGGGTTTTAAGGATTCTTGTTTATTGGCACCATCGGAAACGAGCGTATGGACGAAATATTGCGAGATCGATTTATTATCGACATTAAAAACATTAAATGATTCTGTACTGTCGAATTGCGAATTGCCAATATCATTGGCACGTTTCGAGGCTCACATGAGTGAGCCGGTGCGTTTGCACAATGTCTACAAGTACACAATGTCAAAAAAATTTTCGATAAATGGCAATGTGACGCAGGAAAAAGGAATTATACCTGAGCATTTGTACGCCGAGGGATCTTTTTTGACTCTCTCCGATATAATAATATTCGTATGTTTTCATATTTTTTTAAATTACATCTCAAACGAAAAGATCAATGAATTATTACCATTGACAATGAAATGGCACGATAGAATAATGGAAAATCATCTAATCGTAAAATGTTTAAATTTATTCAGTTTCGAGATGATTGAAATTATTGAAAAAAATTACAAACTTCCGATTGTTGAGAAAAAAAGTTTGTACAAAAGCGATCCAAAACGTTACAAGCCACGTAATCGAATATTTACAAGACAGAATGATATTGAAAATTCGTTGCGTCAGATTGGAAAATTGTCAATTGATTTGGAATTAAATTTCGAGCCTTATGGAGCTGAATTGACAATCGATTGGGATAAAATTCCGTACGAAGCTACACCAGAGGGTGGATCACTGCCAATTTCAAGATTGAGGAGAAAACACGAGCAATTAGAGAATCTCTGCAAGCCTGTAATAAAATTAGCCAAAAAGAACAATGTTATTGTTGATTTTTGTTCGGGAAGCGGCCATCTTGGAATATTGATAGCTCATTTATTGCCAGAATGTACGATTATTCTATTGGAAAATAAGGAAGAATCATTGAACAGATCGAAAGAGAGGGTGAAAAAATTACAGCTCAATAATGTTAAGTTTTATCAGTGCAATTTGGATTATTTCAATGGCGACTTTGACATTGGTACGTCACTTCATGCTTGTGGAGTAGCCACCGATCTTGTTATACAACATTGTATAAAAAGAAATGCAATTTTTGTCAGTTGTCCATGCTGTTATGGCTCAGTTCACGATTGTCATCACATAACTTATCCAAGAAGTGAAATTTTTCGCGAGCGTATAAACACGAGAGATTATTTGATTCTTGGCCACGCGGCCGATCAGACCCACGATGAGAAAAATGCAAAAACTCAACAAGGCAACGAGTGCATGGCAATTATCGATACTGACAGAAAACTTCAGGCTGAAGAATTTGGCTACAGCGTGCATTTGGCAAAACTCGTGCCCGAAACTTGCACTCCGAAAAATCATTTAATCGTTGGAATACCAAAAAATCGAATTTCGTCATAAATTCAAAGATTTATTAAAACGAAAAGCATTGCCGATTGCAACACTGGCGAGACAGTACGAGGAATTAGAAAATCTCTGCGTGTTCGTATTAAAATTGGCAAAAAAGAACAATATAGTTTATTTTTCCACCGGAAGCGGCCATCTTGGTATATTTATTACTCACTGCGAATTCGTAACATCCAGTTTTATCAGTGTAATTGCATTTGCTTTCCACAATTGCGAAGTTAGTTATGGATCTTGTTAGACAATTGTACAAGAAGAAAAAGAAATGCGATTTTTTCTCAGTTGTCCATGCCTCGGATGACGATTGTCGTCGCATCATCGGTCTAAAAAGCGAATTTATTTGTTAATCGAAGCAACAAAAAAGATTATATAATTCTTGTCCACGTGGCATAATTAGACGCACGAGGTGAAAAATATAAAAGCTGCAAAATTTAATTTAAAAAAAAAAAAACAAAAACTTGCTCATCGATATAACGCAAGATCAAATTTTCTCAATAAATTTAAAAACTAATATTTAATTTTTTTTCTCTACTTCCCAAGCCCGTTAACAATTTGGGGGCTCGAGTAGCATTTGTTTTACGATTAAAACATTATTTAAAAAAATCTTTCAATATATATATATATATATAATACGTAAATGACGATGCTGCTGATATTGTCCCAAGAATTTGTATTAAGAGATCTTTATTGATATGTACAAAAAAGAGGAGATAAAGTCACGAAATATACAAATTATTTACGTTACGCCTGTACGTTGTTTTTTTTTTCTTCATCTTTCCTGTACTTTTGGGTTTTTTTTTTCTTCTTCGCAAATTTATTTTTCGTCATCTTCCTTTTTTTGCCCACATTTAAGTCAAATGCGCGAATACACGAGAGCTTTTATTTATATATATGTATATATATATCGCTCTATGATGTTCCACGAAACATCAATTTTTTTTTTTCTACGCTACGATAATTCAAGCACTGAGTATATTATTCAACACGATAATTATAGATATATATATATATATTTTTTTCTTTTTTTTCATCAATATTTTATCCTATTCTAAAAAATAAAACACAAAAAAAAAGTGTTCAATCAAATGTGAAAAATTAAGTAATATTGAGGATCGGGATTGCGTTCACAAAACTCATGGGACTTCCGGTTTATCGGTGCTCGGCTCGCGTTCTTTTATTTACAAATGCAACGCGCATTGTGCAATTCCGATAAATATTCACAGTCCGCACCGTTTACGTCTCATTTTTTTTTTTTTTTTTCTCACTCAAGCAATGATCCATTGTCCGTTTAATATCTCTTTTTCTTGTTTTTTTTTTGCTCATGTTGAAAATTGTTGTTGCGTTCTCATCCGTGGTGCGTAGAAAAAAAAAAGAAAAAAAAAAAAAAAATACTCCAGACCCATCAATTAGACGGATTTACATTGCGTGAAAAATCGAGGAATTATTTTTAATCGTCACATCGTTTATTTCATAGAAAAAAAAAAAAAATCCCAACTATGAAATTGAAAAAAAAAAAAAAACGTAATGCAAATTAATTGCCAAAATCTACAATTTTGTTTTTTCTTTTTCATCTTCAATTTAATATTGTATCTGAAAGTATGAGATACAGTAGTAAAATTAAGCTGTGAAGTTACAAAAAAAAAATTGATCGAGATTTTGTCGTTTTTTCCATGATCGGAAGAAACAAAAAAAAAACGAGCCAAACGAGCATAATGAAAGGAAAGAAAAAAAATGAGCTTTCTCATAAGTAGAAAGACAGAAATCGTCGACGTGGGAAAAAAAAAAAAAAAAGAAATTCCCATCTCAAATAGCCACAAGCTAAAATTATATCGGAATTTCGGAACAATTTGGCGATCGACGAAACAAACCTGGAAATTATTAATTAATATTTTACTCGTATCGTTATCGTCGTTTTAACCCAGGCATTTTATTTCCTTTAATTATACATTTATATAAATAATATGGACATACGAAATTTTTTTTTAATAACTTTTTAGTTTTTCATAATTATTTCTTATTAATTTTCAATATGCCATCGTGACCTAACGTAAGAGACTTTTTTTTTTCATTTTTTGTAATTTTTTCTTTATATAATTCAGGGCGACGTGGTGGTGCATCCGCGTATCGTTAAAACTTCAACTAGAGAGAGAGAGAGAGAGAGAGAGTGATGGAGATCAATTAAATTTTCACGCTCGGATGCGCAATTGTTTGTCTGTTTATTTTTATTTTTTTCAATTTTTTTTTCGTGTATTTGTGTTTATCTGTGATTATTGGGTGTCTCGTCGAAAATTATCGAGAATAAAATGTGTTTATTTTAGAGAGGAGAGAGAGAGCAGGAAGGACCGAGCAGGCTTAAAAATGCTTTACGTATCACCATTGAATTTTTTTTTTTCCCCAATGAAAATTTAGAATAAAAATTTTTCACTATTTTTTTTTTTAATTAAAAAAAAACACAACGATTTGATATTTTGTATAAATAAATAATAAAAAAATGTAAATTTTTATTTTAAATTTATTTTATTGATAATAATTCGGTATTGATATTATTATTATTTCAAAATAAACGTCTTTAATGTCCTCGCTATGCGTGATTTTTTTCAAATGTTAATTTTTATCGAAACATTTCATGGAATCTTTTTTTTTTCATTTTTTTCCGAGACACCCAAAGCATTATTAACCGAACTGTGTAGATGAAAAACTTTTTCGATTCAGCCACGATAAAACAGAGTGCTCTTCTATCGGAGTTACTTAATTTTTTTTGCTGTTTAAATTTTTCGTTTCTATATATATATATATATATATATATATATATATATATATATATATATATATATATATTTCATTTTTTTTTATTAATATTTTTACCAGTTTCCTGATTATTATTTAAAGAGCTTCTAAACTGGACATTTTTACTGACAAAACACGAATTACATCGATATCGTCTACTTTATAAGATTTATTAATCCCGGGGAAACATGCCAAAATAATGGAGAAAAAAAAAAAAAAAAAAAAAAAAAATCACACTCGAGTCACGTTGAGTGAAAAAAAAAAAAAAAAAAAAAAACCAAAAAATCCTCACCGTTCTCAAAAAGAGTACTTTTTCCGAAACGCGACATCAACGATAATTTTCTTATGCAAAAACAAGGGATGGACGGAGAAAAAAAAAATATCAGAGATACGAGGACAAACACACGAGGAGTTTATCGTATAATTTGCCTAGTTTGGTAAAAAAAAAAAAAAAAAAAAAAAAAATCGCAACATAGAAATATCAAAAAAGCCGAAATATATAACGATCAAGCATGAAAATTAATCAGTGACATTGAGATTTTTCTCGAGAATTTTACGATGCTTTGAAAATAATAATAATAATAATTCGAGCCTATCGGGCAAAATATTTCCTCGTACCCAGTGTTGATTTTAAACGTCGTCAGGATTAACGGAGTTTATAGAAATTCTCCAGTCCTGAAAATTAACAATCGATGTTTGGGTGATAAAAAAAAAAAAAAAGAAAAAGAAAAGAAATAAAAAACGCGATGACCGTGCTCTACTCACTCGGTGAGCGTTATTGAACATTTTATCGAGTCGAGTGCAAAAAGCTTCGCGAATATACACACGTACATATAAAAAAAGCTATATATATATATATATATAAAGAGATTTATATATATATAAAGAGATTTGTATATATATATGCATGTTTTTTTATATATATATATATGTATATATTCGCCGTGTGTTCGTAATTGCAAATATTAACGAGCTTCTCGATATCCGTACGCTCGCCGGATTTCCGGCACAAATTTCGACAACTCGCGGGGCATGGGGGTGAATGAAAAAAAAGGCCGTGTGAAATTAACGAGATTAAAAAAAAAAAAACAAAAGAGAAATTAAAAAAAAAAAAAAAACATCGAAAGATCAAACGAGATTCGAAATTCAAAATGGCCGAATGATAAAAATAGCCGGAAAAAGAAAATTAAGAGAAAGATAGCTAGAAAGGAGGAGAGAGAGAGCGGCCGGTTAAGAAGCTCGTTAATTAATGAATCTATACAGAACTGGATAATGGCGTTTTGCGCGTTTTATCATATTTTAAGCTCTCTCGATGTTGCTTCATGTGATGGATCACGATTCGCCATTTCCACTGTCATCGCCGTCCTCGTAATCGCTCGCGCTCAACTGTTCATCCTCGTCGTCGTCGAGCTCGTACTCGTCGTCGTAAAAATCAGTCATGTCGAGCTGTTGCTCTGCTGGCCTCGCACGTGTCTTTATGCAATAATCCTCCAGTGTTATTGGCACGACAATTCCCTCCTTCTCAGCTTCTGTTTTTGCTGCTTGAGCTTGTTTTCTAAATTCGACGCGTTAATCATAAATTAAAAAAAAAAAATTGTTAAAATTATTATTTTTTTCAATTTTTCTCAATTTTTCAAAATTTTACTACTCAATCAAGTCTGTTAGTCTCCGAAATTTTTTTGTGACTTAAAAAAAGTGTAATGGGCATAATTCCTTCCTTTTCAGCTTCTGTTTTTGCTGCTTGAGCTTGTTTTCTAAATTCGACGCGTTAATCATAAATTTAAAAAAAAAAAATTGTTAAAATTATTATTTTTTTCAATTTTTCTCAATTTTTCAAAATTTTACTACTCAATCAAGTCTGTTAGTCTCCGAAATTTTTTTGTGACTTAAAAAAAGTGTAATGGGCACAATTCCTTCCTTTTCAGCTTCTGTTTTTGCTGCTTGAGCTTGTTTTCTAAATTCGACGCGTTAATCATAAATTAAAAATTAAAAATTTGTTAAAATTATTATTTTTTTCATTTTTTTTTCAATTTTTCTCAATTTTACTACTCAATCAAGTCTGTTAGTCTCCGAAAATTTTTTGTTACTTAAAAAAAGTGTAATGGGCACGACAATTCCCTCCTTTTCAGCTTCTGTTTTTGCTGCTTGAGCTTTTTTTTTTCTAAATTCGAAGCGTTGATCATAAATAAATAAATTGTTAAAATTATTTCAATTTTTTTCAATTTTTCCCCCAATTAATTTATCCAATTTTAATTGAATTTTAATTTTACTACTCAATCATGTCTGTTAGTCTCCAAAAATACAATATTTTTTGTTACTTAAAAAAAAAAAAAAAAAAAAAAAAACTCAAACTCTGTCAGAATTGAATTGTTAAATATTTATAATATTTAGTTAATATTTATAATTTATAAATATTTTTACTTTGATTTAAAAAAAAATATATATATATTATTTTTCGATAAAACTTTTTTAAGAGACACTTGTAAAAATTGATAAATGTTTTTTTTTTTCTCTTTATGCAAATAAATCAAATTTCAATTAAATGTAAATTTAAATCTGATATATAGGAAAAAAAGATAATTTTTTCATTCACTCTGAATGTAAATTTACAGCAAAATTTTTTTCTTCGGACATTCTCCTCGGGCAAATCTTCAAAATTTGATTTTTTTTTTGTTTTTTTTTTTTTTTTTTTTTTTATATACGTAGACACGTTAGTGCTTCTCATAACGGGCACTAAAATTACTCACCTGATTATATTTTCATACTCTTTGTCCCGGCCCTTGGAGTCGCGCCAACGTCGATACATCACCGAGGCATCGACATTTGCTGGGCTGAATGTGTTGGGCTCGTTCAATAGCGATATTACAGACAGAAGAATTGTCCTGATGGGAAAAATTAATCGTAAAGTTAATAAAAATTATTTAATAATTTTATTGTGAAAAAAAAAAAAAATAAAAAAAAATAGAAATTAGAAAAATTGTATTTTCGATTATTTTATTATTTTTTTTTACAATTTTCTCACAGTCGTTTTTTGAAAATAATAATTTCATGTGTAAAATTTTGTCGTAATTTTTCAATCTCAAAAAAAAAAAAAAATAATAATAATGAAAAATTCCATTTTCCAATATCAAAAACGTTTTTTTTTTTTTTAATTTTTTTTCCAATTTCCACAAATTCATATTCATGTTGTAAAATTAATTTCAATATTTTCCTCCTTACCTGACATTTTGCGTTGGATTCCACCTCTCGCATGGCAATTCACCGCTTTGCGGATCATCTACGGGTGGATGCAAAATTGAAATGCACAAATCTCCATTCTGTAGACAAAAAAAAAAAAAAAAAACCCCAAAAATTAATAAATAAATGAAAATAAAAAATTTATCAAAAAAAAAAAAAAAAACGCTTCATCATTTTGGTAATAAATTTTATGAAATTATTACTGGAAAGAAGGAGACGAGGCAAGTAAAAAAAAAAAAAGTTGAAAAATTGCAGGTAATTAATGAATCAGTAAAATCGAGGGGGTAAAAGATCAATAAGTCTTCCGGGTTTGCGATTATATTTTTACGAGTTTGAAATTCGCCACGTTCTTTTGACAATGAGAATGAAATTTAAAAATCGACAAACAACGCGGGGCCATGTAACCTCGAGGTTCAAGGACAATGTGTGTAATAAATTTACTGCATGAATAATTTCATATGAGAACAGCTGTTTTCACTTTGAAAATCATTTTTCAAAGCACGTAAATTGCACATTTATAATTATTTTACGAAAAAAAATCTCTTTTTTTTTTTTTTAAATACAATTTTCAAATAATTGAGAATAATTTGTCATCATTCGATTTTCAATGGTATTTTTTAAATTTGTAATTTTTCCTTCTAACAAATAATTTGTTTTGTTGCAAAATAATTTTAAGTTGTTTATTTATTTAAAAAAAAAAAAAAAAAAAAAAAAAAAATCTTCCTGGTATTTCTGATACTTCAATTTTGACATAAGAAATTCTTCCAAATTTTAAATTAATTCCCCGAGATCAAAAGTGATGGTGAATAATCAGATTGAGCCGAGAAAAGAAAGGGAGGAATAAAAGTAATAAAAAAAAAAAAAGCTTTTGGGCTGACATTATGTCCAAGAGAGGATGGAAGGTCCGCAGTTTTCTGGGCACTGTGGATGCATTACGGAAAATGGGTGACCTCATCTCGACGATATTGGTACGAGGAACTGGAGCTCGGCAAGTAGGACAAGGCGACAAATCTCTCTCTCTCTCTCTCTCTCTCTCTCTCTTTCTCTCTCATTCTCTCTGGCCAGCTTGAGAGAAGCCCAAGTGCGTTCAAGTACCAGCAGTATTTCACGCGAAATCCATAAACTCCTACAATGTTTCTACATTTTACCTACTGTGTACTCGTGAATACACGTGACGAGAAACTGAGCAAACAAAATTTTTTACCGAGTTGAGATTTAACGCGCGCTCGATGGTGTGAAAAAAATTTCGCTTCTTCCTCAGAGATTACAATGAATTTCCATCATATTATTATTATTATTTTTCAACTTTGTTATTATTTCCAAATTAATTTTCTCTATGATCAATAAATTTGATTGGCAATAACGAGCGTAATAAAACAATATAAATAATAAATTATGAAAAATCTTGATCAATGTACTGTATGTACTGTATGTACTGTATGTACTATATGTACTATATGTACTATATGTACTATATGTACTATATGTACTATATGTACTATATGTACTATATGTACTATATGAACTGTATGTACTATATGCACTGTATGTACTGTATGTACTGTATGTACTGTATGTACTGTATGTACTATATGTACTATATGTACTATATGTACTATATGTACTGTATATACTATATGTACTATATGTACTATATGTACTATATGTACTATATGTACTATATGTACTGTATGTACTATATGTACTATATGTACTGTATGTACTATATGTACTATATGTACTGTATGTACTATATGTACTATATGTACTATATGTACTATATGTACTATATGTACTATATGTACTATATGTACTATATGTACTATATGTACTATATATACTATATGTACTGTATGTACTGTATGTACTGTATGTACTATATGTATTATATGTACTGTATGTACTATATGTACTATATGTACTATATGTACTATATGTACTGTATGTACTATATGTACTATATGAACTGTATGTACTTTATGTACTTTATGTACTGTATGTACTATATGTACTGTATGTACTGTATGTACTATATTTACTATATGTACTATATATACTATATGTACTATATGTACTACATTTATATACATTACATAGTAAAAAATATATACAGTAAAAAAAAAAAAAAAAATGACGTTACTGCGCATAATTTTCCACATGAATTCATGTATCTGACTTAGAAAGACAGACACGAATGGATAGATAATAGATAGACGAGACAGGCGAGCTAGTCAGGCTTTTTCGTCAATGATCGTTAACGACACGATTATTGAAGTCTCGGGGATGGGGGGGGGGGGGGGGCGGCATATAGAAATAAGTAAACTTTTACAAATCATACAATAAAATTTTTCCCATGGTCATTAGCGATTTGAAAAAAAAAAAAAAAGTACCAATTTAAACATGATAATTGCTTCCTCCAAATTTTTGAAAAGTTAAAATCCTTGAGTAATTTATCCGGAAGCTGCAGCGGACATTTGACTGTAGCTGGCATTTGATCAATAAATATTTTTAATATATTTTTAATATTTTTAATATTTTAAGCCGCAAAAACAATGTAAATAGTAAAATGAAAAAACAAAAAAATTACTGCACCAAAGGAACAAAAAAAAAAAACAAATGAATTTCGCATTAAAAAAAAATAAAAATAACATTTGTAACGTTTAAAGTAAAATGTCATTGATTTTTTTTTTTTTTCTTCTTCTTTGTTGTGCAAAACCGGCAGAGTTAGGGCAGAGAAGGGGAGAGATGAGAGGAAAGAGAGCATGAGGTGGAGGAGAGCCCGGGTGTTTTGCGAAGAAAAATCGATAATTCTCGGTGTTCACTCACCTCGTACACGTTCGGATGCCAGACTTTTGTCATAAAGCGGATGCTCGGCGGACTGTACGGATAATCCGGTGGAAATTTCATGTGTGCCTGGAAATTCAAATAGAGCAAAATAAAATAATAACAATAGCAGTAATAAATATGTAAATGTTAAAAAAAATCCAAATTTTTCAATTGATGTGATCGACGTAATAACAATAACAGTAATAAATTTGTAAATTAAAAAAAAAAAAAAAAGAAATTAAATTGATCTGATCGACGTAATAACAATAACAAATTTAAATAATAACGTAATAATAATAACAATAACAGTAATAAATTTGTAAATTAAAAAAAAAAAAAATTGATCTGATCGACATAATAACAATAACAATAATAAATTTGTAAATTAAAAAAAATGCAAATTTTTCACAATGATACGCGTATCGTTGAAATTTTTTATTTAACCCTTTAACGGCCGACTGCGACCATTAAAGGGTTAAAATTTATTATCTCGTTATTCTTCCATTCCTTCTTTTTTTATTTCAATATTATATATATATCAAAATTTAAAAAAATCAAAATATGGATTTGACCCAAAAAATTTATTTCGCCAAAAAAAAAAAGGAAAAAAAATATTTTTGGCGAAATAAATTTCAAAATTTGGCAAAAACGAAATATATATATATATATTTTGATTATTAGATTGAAATGGAAAAAATTTAGGTGAGGAAAAATTAGCGTTTTTTTTTTTTTTGGGCGAAATAAATTTTTCTGGTCAAATCCATATTTTGATGATTTTCGTCATTGGGTATATTTAGATTTTTTATTGCAAAAAAAAAAAACAAAAAGAAGAAGGAAATGAGTTATAAATTGATCAGGAATTGATAATAGCCCAAATAATTCCGGGCATCTTTTTTTTTACTTCCTCTAGAATTAACCTACTTCCCTTCCTAGCACACAACACGCACACACACACACACAGACACTATTTATATATAAATATATACGCGATACTATAGAAGTATTTTCGCGTATCACGTCGTGACCTCCGAATATCGACCTTGAAACGATTCGCTGACGCGAGTTCGCAAATTCGTCCAAGCTTGTTTCTATAGTTTAATATATATATATATGCACGTGTGTGTGTGTGTGAGAGAGAGAGAGAAAGATAGAGAGCGAGTGAGAACCTGAGTAGGCAAAAGAGAGCCAAAAACAAACTTTTTTTTTCGCCAATTTAATCGACGAGCCTCACAAAAAACTACGTGACGTAAATTCTCAACTATTTTTCTTTGTCTTCTCGAGCTTTTCCCTCATTCTTCTGTGATCCACCCAAGAAGCTAATAAAATATCGAATTTACTTGAAAAATAATTAATAATCGATTTTAATGCAAAATTCATGGGGAAAATTAATGAAAATTCGTATTTATTACAAGAAAAATTACTTTTATTCGATTAAAAGAATTAAAAATAATTGAAAAAAAAAAAAAAAAAAAAAAAAAAAAAAAAATCGAGTAAAGAAAATTAAAAATTTAATTTACAATCAGGACAATTTTTTTTTTAGATAAATTGCAGAAAATTAAATAATAGCCGGAATAGTTTCAAGCTCGTCGGGTAAGTGTCAAAGATAATAAATGTCGAGTCCGTGCGTTGTGTGTGTGTGTGTGTGTGTGTGTGTGTGTGTGTGTGTGTGTGTGTGTGTGTGTGTGTGTGTGTGTGTGTGTGTGTGTGTGTGTGTGTGCGCGTCGTGTGAAAATGTTTCAATAATGCAAAACGTGCCACGTTTAGTTGGCACGTGGCACATAAGCGTTATCGACTCGAATTTACGTTACATAGCATGCCCACACGAAAGGGTTGATATATATATATATATTTAATTTATATATATAAAATTTATATATATATATATATAATTTATATAATTTTAAAGCTAACAGTTTGGGTTTTTATTACAAAAATAAAAGTTTACGATTTAATTAATAATTTTTCATCAACTCGCCCTTTCATTTACACCAGAAATAAAAAAAACTCAATGACTTTTTGACCAACCCAAATTACAATTATAATTATATATATATATATATATATATATATATATATATATATATATAGGCCATGTGCTTTATGCCATGTAATTTAGGTTGGTCAAAAAGTCATTGGGTTTTTTTTTTTTCTGGTATAAATAAAAGGGCGAATTAATGAAAAATTATTAACAAAATCGTAAACTTTTCATTTTGTTAAACGAGCTCAAACTATTAGCTTTGAAAATTATATATAATGAATTTACGGTATGTGAAATTAAATTATGTTTCAAGCCACGTAGGTCCGACTTATTAAGGGCAAAAAAAAAAAAAAAAAAAAAACGTATCGACTTTTTTTTTCTGGTGTAAATGAAAGGGCGAATTAATTAAAAATTATTAACGAAATCGTAAACTTTCCTTTTTGCAAAACAAGCTTAAACTGTCAGCTTTGAAAATTATATAATAAAATTGCGGAATTAAATTAAATTATATCTCATCTCATGTCCATTTATTAGAAAAAAAAAAAAAAGAAAAAAAAAAAAGAAAACTCGCTGCCTAATGAGTTTACCAGCGTTATATATATATATATATCTCGCTGTCGGAAAGCAAAATTACAGCATTTTGATAAATCTTTTTTTTTTTTTTTTTTTTTTTCAATATGCAAACAAAATATTAATTCGTAAAATTTCATCCACGACTATGTACAAAGTTTTGGTACATTTTTTCTCTCATCATCACCAATAAATTTTCTCGAAAACTCAATAGTTTCACATGGAAGCTCTTCAAAAAGGTTTTTTTTTTTTTTTTGTTTTTTTTTTTCGCAAGAGGGATTAAAAAAAAAAGTGGCAAATATCGAGCTGTATGCGGCGTATTTGAGCTGCGACAGAGTTGCGAGAAATAATGTCGAGAATATTTTGGTGTATATCGGGCGAATTCCAAGTGCTAAATTCGTGGGTGTATATATATATATATATTAGGGTGTTTCAAAAAAATGAAAAATTTTTATTTTTTTTTCCAAACAGGCTTAAAAGTTTCCTTTTGGTGTCACGAACCGCCAGTGAAAACCGGAGCTCTTAATATTAATATTAAGTATGTCCTCATCGCATTTTTTTAATTCTCATAAGAATAACACGGGAAAAATTATTTTTGTCTCTTCTAATTTTTGTACTGTTCAAACGACTAATCAACTAATGAATCGCTGCTATAGTTATTGTAGGGAATTGAACGCTCTACAAAATGGGACTGATAAGATTTTCGATTAGTCCACGTGTTTAAGAGTTTTTTACGATCAAAATTCAATTTTTTTTTAATTTGATCGAAAACTCTAAATTTCACTAAAATTGTTAGCTTTATGGGAAAAATAGGGATCAAATTTTTTGTTAAAGATAAATTTACCTTGTAATAAACGTTTACCAATCAATTTCTTCCACAAATTGGAAAAACATGATGCTTTAAAAATATTTTTTTTAGAATTCGTTTCAAATAATTTGAATTACCACCAAAAAATCTGATTTGATATCAATTTCAGGACAGGTCATTTGAATTGCCATTTTTTTAGAATGCACGCTATCAGATTTACTTTTATAAGCTTGTGCTCAAGTATTTTGATTTTTTTATTTTCAGTATCTCTTAAATATTTTTTATGGGAGTAAAATCCAAAAATGGCAATCTTCTGCGCTCAACTTTTTAGTCGATAAATACGATTTTCATCAAGTTTTGTCGATAAAAAAATTATATCTCAATAGATGGCGCTTGGAGTTTTTAAACTTGATTATTATTATTAGCGGAACCATTTAGAACAATGGAATTTATTGCCATAGCATTGTTATTTTGAAGCCAGAGTATTTTCATGTTGTGTTTTTTACTACATCAAATTGTGTTGAGATATTATTTTGAGGTGAACTGTAAGTGAAAAATGGATTTCTTAAGTCGCTTAGTTGGTGGTCCAACTGACAGTTTTAGTGGACGCAAACTTCCTACTGTGGTAGAGGTTATGTCGGTGTTTCTTTATCAAAAGAAAGTTCTTAAATTTCAACACCAACATAGTATTAATTTAACAATAACTAAAGTTCAAGAAAAGTGGACTGAAGCTGGTATTCCAACATGTGGCGAGGCTTATGCACAAAAAAAGCTTTCAAATTTATTAGATGACGTCAAAAAAATACAAAGAAACACGAACCGTAAACAATCAGTCGCCCAAAAAAAGAAAGAATCCAATTTTTCTGTGAAATTAAAAAATTTATTTGACATTGCTAAGCTGAATGTCAATAAATACATTGATGAAAACAAAAAATTGTTTTTGGCCGGGCAGAGATCGAAAAATCGATTGGGATTTATTGATAATACTACTTCAACACAAGCGGAAGATCAACGTGACGACATAATGGTTGTAGATTCTACTGGTTGGTTTTTATTACTATTTATTCTTACTTCTTTAATCTGTTATAACTATCAATTCTATATAAGTATTTTTTCCTATTTTTAGGAACGGATGAAAATTAAAATTATTAATTTTATCAATAATTGCTTACAGGTAAAAATTGTTAACTCTAGCACATTAATACAATTAAAACGCTTATTGTTAACTTATGTTTACTATTTTTTTAGATGTCTCATCCTCGAGATGATTACCGAGAGCTTTTATTGTTATCTTTAGTTTTTCTTGGTAGTTGTCCAACCGATACGTACATTTTTAAGCGTCCTGGTGCTATGCATCATGCGCGATGGATGTCCAAAGCCATTTATAGTTTAAAAATTTTTATGTTTCGGGACCAATTTCGTCTTTCCGCTCGTGAAATGAACAATTTACGTCAAGTATGTATCTTCGTTCTTTTATTTTACATTGAAGCGTGGTTCACAGCAACATCTGCTATTTTGGCGCCAAACAAAGATTTAGAGTTGATAAAAAAATTGATTTCGGATAAGCACATCATTCCGGCGGTATCAAAAGAAGCTTGTAGAAAGATGAAGGAACATTTGTGGTATTTAAATAATGAGTTAGCCACGATATCATTATTTGATGACAACGTTTCAGTTGATATTAAAAAAAAAATTATTGATGCAATTAACACCCAGGAAGGCCCTACATCGATGGATCAGCGATTTTATGTTGAAGACAAAAATCTACCATTGTTGTTGAAAAAAGATTTAAGCCACTTTGTCTCAAACAAGTCATTGGAGCTATTTACAAAATTTGATTTACCCTCTGATTTCTTGGAAGAAGATATTTCATCGTGGCCTGATAATGAAAGCTACAAAGTTTGTTTGGAATTTTTTAAAACCTTAAAAGTGACCAACGACGTTGCTGAACGAGGAATTGCGTTGATCGAAGAATATAACTGCTGCCTAACCAAAGATGAAGACCAGTTACAGTATCTATTACAGGTTGTTCGCAATCATCGACAACAATTTCCCGATTGTAGTAAAAAATCTCTCCAGTAACAGATATTTGATGTAATTAGATTAGTACATATTTTAAAAAACTTTAATAATAAAGAAATTAAAGATATCAACGTTTATGAGAGAATTAATTCATGTTTAACAAAAAATTTGATCCCTATTTTTTCCATAAAGCTCACAATTTTAGTCAAATTTAGAGATTTTGATCAAATTTAAGAGTTTTTTAGAATCAAAATTCAATTTTTTTTAAATACGTGGACTAATCGAAAATCTTATTAGTCCCATTTTGTAGAGCGTTCAATTCCCTACAACAATTATAGCAGCGATTCATTAGGTGATTCGTCGTTTGAACAGTACAAAAATCAGAAGAAACAAAAATAATTTTTCCCGTGTTATTCTTATGGGAATTAAAAAAGTGCGATGAGGACACACTTAATATTAATATTAAGAGCTCCGGTTTTCACTGGCGGTTCGTGACATCAAAAGGAAACTTTTAAGCCTGTTTGGAAAAAAAAATAAAAATTTTTCATTTTTTTGAAACACCCTAATATATATATATATATATATATAGTATATATATGGTATACATATATATGGTATATATATGGTATATATATGGTATATATATATATATATATATATATATATATATATATATATATATATATATATATATATATATATATATAGTATATATATATATACACCTACGAATTTAGAAGAAAGAAGAATTGTGTGTGTGAAAGAGTGAAAGAGAGAGAGAGAGAGAGAGAGAGAGAGAGAGAGAGAGAGAGAGAGAGAGAGAGAGAGAGAGCTCGTGTTGAGATTAATCGATGAATTTGAATGACACGAGATCTTGTCGCACTCGCGTACACGATGCGGAAGCTCTTATTGCACATAATACACATTTGGTCGTGGACATATTCTCGTATTAGTACTAGATGTATGTGTGTATATATATATATATATATATATATATATATAGTGGTAGGAGGAAACGCGCTAGATCGTTTGATCGCTCATGTATTTCTATCTTTTTATCCACACCGAGGTCTCACGAGGTCCGAGCCAAGGTCGAGCTTTGAATTAAATTCCAGCTCCATTAACTACACTCACAACCACTATCTGCCTTAAAGGCTTGACAGGATTTTTTTTTCCAAAGTTTCTAGAACAGAGAAAATTGTTTGTTTGTTTTTTTTTATTTATTTTTTTTTTCCCCGAAAATCATTTACGTAAATATATAATTAATGAGAAATTTAATTATTGCCTTGAGAAACAGTAAAAAAATTTTTTTAAACAATTTCGTTCTTGTTGTTGATTTTTTTTTTTTTTTTCCAAATTGATGAAATTAATTAATTTATAATAATAATAATAATAATTAAATTTCTATTCAAGTTATTTATTTATATTTTCAATTGTTTTCATTTTAATAATGTTTTAATTTTTTTTCTTTTTTTTTTCTTTTTTTTTCCAACTTTTTGATCCTCCACTGAAATATTCGTAACGTCAGGCACGGAAATTTCGAGAATTGGGGAGATATTCTGAGTTTAGGAAAATTACAGCTATACAGCATGGCGCACGTTGGTTATCGATATACGAGAATCTTGAAATTAAGAGAAATGGAGAGAAATTGTGGTATGTTGCGCGGGCGGTAAATCTTTCCTAGCTAGCTCTCCATATATATATATATATATATATATATATATATATATATATATATATAGAGAGAGAGAGAGAGAGAGAGAGAGAGAGAGAGAGAGAGAGAAATCCAGGCTACAGTTCTAGCATTCTATAAGGTCTGTGGGAAGATTTCTCGACGTATATATGATGCTATAGAGTACGCGGGTGAGAGGAAATCTGAGGAGCGCGTTCACCGCCGAGCCAACAACAGCTTCGATCTCGTTTAACGATATCATTTGCTCACGAAATTATACAACGACGAAGTCACCCGAGTACGAGATATTAACTTTGTGATTTAATGCTTATTGTTCGTTTGGCTAATCGATAAAAAAAAAAAAAAAAAAAAAAAACAACATCGTATCGTAAAGTTTCCTCAAATTTAAACGTTCCGTATTTAATAATATTAGGCCTTTCCATAAAAATATGGGTCTTTTGGGTCTGATCGATTCAATTTATCTCTCTCTCCAATTATTAATTATTCTTCGATAATTAAATGATACACTAAACTTATTTTTTTTCCAAAATGAAGCAAAGCCATTTATTCTACAAAGTTCAAAGTGGATTGACAAATTTTTAGGGATTTTTAGAAGCATTTTGAATAGGGGAAAAAGTCGTCAAACTCGAAAGATCGATATTTGTATGGATCAGGTGGAATTTTTCACATGGTATGGAAAGGGTTAATATTATTATTGTTTATTTTGTCAATTTTTCGTCTGCCAAAAATTTATCAGATTATTTAGAAAGCATTTAGCACACCCTTTCCATAAAAATATGGGTCTTTTGGGTCTGGTCGATTCAATTTATCTCTTCCCAATTATTAATTATTCTTCGATAATTAAATGATACACTAAACTTAATTTTTTTTTCCAAAATGAAGCAAAGCCATTTATTCTACAAAGTTCAAAGTGGATTGACAAATTTTTAGGTATTTTTAGAAGCATTTTGAATAGGGGAAAAAGTCGTCAAACTCGAAAGATCAATTTTTGTATGGATCAGATGGAATTTTTCACATGGTATGGAAAGGGTTAATATTATTATTGTTTATTTTGTCAATTTTTCGTCTGCCAAAAATTTATCAGATTATTTAGAAAGCATTTAGCACACCCTTTCCATAAAAATATGGGTCTTTTGGGTCTGGTCGATTCAATTTATCTCTTCCCAATTATTAATTATTCTTCGATAATTAAATGATACACTAAACTTATTTTTTTTTTCCAAAATGAAGCAAAGCCATTTATTCTACAAAGTTCAAAGTGGATTGACAAATTTTTAGGAATTTTTAGAAGCATTTTGAATAGGGGAAAAAGTCGTCAAACTCGAAAGATCAATTTTTGTATGGATCAGATGGAATTTTTCACATGGTATGGAAAGGGTTAATATTATTATTGTTTATTTTGTCAATTTTTCGTCTGCCAAAAATTTATCAGATTATTTAGAAAGCATTTAGCACACGCTTTCCATAAAAATATGGGTCTTTTGGGTCTGGTCGATTCAATTTATCTCTTCCCAATTATTAATTATTCTTCGATAATTAAATGATACACTAAACTTAATTTTTTTTTCCAAAATGAAGCAAAGCCATTTATTCTACAAAGTTCAAAGTGGATTGACAAATTTTTAGGGATTTTTAGAACCATTTTGAATAGGGGAAAAAGTCGTCAAACTCGAAAGATCGATATTTGTATGGATTAGGTGGAATTTTTCACATGGTATGGAAAGGGTAAAAATATGGGTCTTTAGGGGTTAAAGGGTAAATATGGGTCTTATCATGGTATGGAAAGGGTAAAAATATAACCCTTTCCATAAAAATATGGGTCTTTTGGGTCTGGTCGATTCAATTTATCTCTCTCTCTCTCTCTCTCTCTCTCTAATTATTCATTATTCTTCGATAATTAAATGATACACTAAACTTCATATCTTAAATAACTAAACACTACAATAAAATTAATAATTTTAATTATTTTTTTTTCAAAGAAATTAAAAATTCGTCGGTGGTTAAAAAAGGGGGGGGGGGGGAGCGGTTGGCGTCGAATCAAGACGACCTTTTTACAAGAAATTTGAGTGAATCAGGGTGTGTGATAATCTGTCTGATGGGATTCTCATAATAATCGTTATATATCGCTAAATCCCGTTAAGGGTGACACAAAAATCATTTCGTATTATATAATCGTGGCTTGTTCATGGATAGTTTGTGTCCAACACGCCTGTAACGCCAGCTATACAGAGGTGGGAATAAAAAAATAAAGAGCAAGAGCTCTCTCTATACTATATATATATATAGGCTTTCAAAGCGATTCGGAGAGTTGTTTAGAAAGCGGTTGGGTCGTGTTCGAAGCGTCTGGGAGTTCGTGCATTCATATACCAAGCAAATGCGATTTATCATCGATGGCCACGGCATCGTATTTCTCTCTCTCTCTCTCTGCCCCTCTCTCTCTCTCTCTCTCTCTCTCTCTCTCTCGTGTACGCAACGACCAAGCACAGAGCACGAAACGTCCATGATAAAAATAGGATTTAAATGCCTTGTACACTCGTGTGTGGACACCACGTGGGTCGATATACAAGCCTAGCACGCCACTATTTTCTTTTTTTTTTTTTTTTTTTTTCTTTCCTCGTCTTTTATCTCTCATGATACAGCAATTATATGGATTTTTTTTATTTTCACTTTCCCCAAAGTTTGCCGGCAAAATTAATTAATTGCAGTGGGGGGTTTTTTTTTTTTTTATTTTTAAATATCATTGATGAAGTAATTATTTAATGACTTAAAAAATTGTTCTCACTTTCATACGATAAAAAATATTATGATTATTATTATTATTATTATTATTGTTATTTGGAGTTATGAGAAAGCATGATGATTAATAAAATTTCTTCGATAAACATGATAAAAATTAATTTATCGATCAGTAGAATTAAATCGTTAAACTATCGTTTGATGAAAAAAAATTTTTTTTTTTTTTTTTAATTAAAAAACAAAAATTAAAAGATAATTGATTGTCAAGGAAAAAATGCAAAAAGCTCAAGAGATGAAGAAGGACCGAGAAGTAAATAGAATATATATATATATATATAGAATAATCCAATCCTTCTCATTTGGCTTTCAAATCGATAATTTTCGTTTATTTATGCAAATATACCGAGTGGAGAGCACTGTTATAACCGAGGGAGAGGGGAGGGAAGGGGGGGGGGGATTAAATCGATCGAGAGAAGGCATGCTTTTTCCGACGATTCATCGCTCATCGGGTCCAGGTCGCACCGAGCAGACGTCAATGTACATATATATAGATCACGAGAGAACTCGTGACACTTAGCGAAGAATCGATGCTAATTGTGATTAAAGTGCATTCAAAGTTCGTCGTACCTTGCGAATAATCGATTAACCTCGAAATTAATTTCGATACCGTTTGCTTGTGATGGGGAAAAAAAAAAAAAAAAAAAAAAAAAAAAAAAAATCAAAATATTTTTTTAGTAATTTTAATTAAAAAGTTCCCGGAATCAAGTGATACGCAGGAGCATTATGCCGCGATACACAACTATTCCGGGAACTTTTGGAAACTACTACGTAATGTATTTAAAAAAAAAAGAAAGTGCAAGCCATTTATTTTATTTTTTTTTTTTTTTCGTTTTTTTCATACAAGATGCTTTGAGATTTTGGTAAAATGAAAAATCTCACATGATTCAATATTGATAAAAATTTGCCTTTTTCTCCAAATCTCAAAAGCACTCGTGAAAAGAACGAAAAAAAAATGATTGTACTCTTTTTTACCGACTGCCGGTAATTTACACGAACTTAAGCAGCAAAAATGAAAAAATATGGCGAATTTGCATTGCACCGGAGAAAATGTAAAAAAAAAAAAAAAGCTCGTCTTTGGGGAGAGATCCATTGTTATTGTATTCGACAACGAGGACTGACCTACAATTGCCATTGAATTTCCATTTGCATTGCAGCGGAGAGGAGAAAATGTTAAAATTCGAAACTTTTGAATATTATCGTTATTATAATTCGGCAACGAGGACTGACCTACGATTGCCATTGAATACGGGTCAGACGGAGCATTGACAAGAAAGAGATCGAGAGAGAAAGAGAAAAAGAGAGAGAGTGAGCGAGCGCGCGAGGGAGAGAGGGAGAGAGCTCGACGAAACTTTGGCAAAGGAGAGATCTTTGTATCGACTTGCTCAAGAAGAAGATTGCTCAACATTTTTTTTTTTTTTTTTTTTTTTTTTTTTTTTTTTTTTTCACATTCATCATTCACACTCACGAGCACATAGAATTTTTTTTCTTCGGACACGTGTCCAAACTGACTGGGGGTCTCTTGCATTCATGTAAAATTAATGTGGAAACGTTTCTATCTCTCAATCTGTTGGCTCTGATGGGTGAAAAAAAAATAATAATAAAATAAACTACTTTTAGAACTTGCACTCGTACACGCAACGAGACATTTGTGAAAAGTAAAAAAAAAATTCCATCATCAAGAAATTCGTGAAAAAATTGCATTTGGAAAATTTTTACGTGTAATTTTTTTTTCCAATCTCACTGATGCTTATTTTTCGTACATGAAGAAAATTGAAAAAAAATTCTTTATCGATCAGCTGAATTTTTATAGAATATAAAAAAAAAATGATCGAGGGAAGAATAAAATAATAAAAGGAATGAAAAATTGAATTTGGAAAATTTTCATTTGCGATTTTTTTCAAATCTCACTATTTTTCGTACATGAAAAAAATTCAGAAATATTTCTTTATCAATCAGCTGAATTTTTATAGAATATTAAAAAAAAAATGATCGAGGGAAGAATAAAAAAAAATTGAAATGTGATAGAATATTTTTTTTTTGTATTTCTTAATTATGGATGAAAAAAAAAAAAAGAAAATAAAAAAAAGATGATGAGTGAAAAAAAAATGTTTTATGGCTTTTTATTTTTTTGTTGAATTGACTTTTCTGGTACATGAAAAAAATTGTAAAATATTTCTTTATCGATCAGCTGACTTTTTATAGAATATTAAAAAAAAAATGCTATGGAATAGAATAATTTTTTTGTATTTCTTAATTATTTATGGAAAATAAAAGAACAAAAAAAAAAAAAAAGTTGATGAGTGAATAAAAAATGTTTTATCGCTTTTTATTTTTTTGTTAAATTGAGTTTTGTGGTCCATGAAAAAAAAATTGTAAAATGACTTTTTATAGAATATAAAAAAAATTTGCTATGTAATAGAATAATTTTTTTGTATTTCTTAATTATTTATGGAAAATAAAAGAAAATAAAAAAAAATGATGATGAGTGAAAAAAAAATGTTTTATCGCTTTTTATTATTTTTGTTAAATTGACTTTTGTGGATTTAAGTGTGAATATGAAATAAATGTCTGTCGTACATTTATTTCGAGAATCAACAGAGTCGAAAGATCTTGCCTTCTGTGATCGGCTGACCTCGAAACAGCTGACAATGCCAGACAAGAGGTAATTACGAGGTTGTCATTAATTCACCTAATATTTTAGGAATCAGGGAAGTCCAAAGTATTTTCTTCTTTGTTTTTTTTTTCTTTTTTCCTCTTTAGCAATCAGCCAAGGGCAACTTGCAATGTCAAACGAGTATGTAAAAAGAGGAAACGAAAATTTTACTGTATATATATATATATATATATACACACAGTAAAATTTTGTTTCCACTTTATAACTATATATATATGCAGTAAAATTTTGTTTATATATATATAAAATTCTTTACAGCCAAAAAACTAAATTTCTGAATTAAATTAATGAATAAAAAATTAATCAAAAGACTTTCCATATAAAAAAAAAATCAAATCACTATTTTGCGGCTATTATTATTATTATTATTATTATTTCGTTTTTGGAAAAAACTCATCTCTGATGAGTTGACGAATTAAAATTTTGAGTCAATGCCAACTTGCAATGTCGAACGAGTTTTTATTTCAATGTATGCAAAAAGTGGGATGCAAATAAGAAAAATCGCGAAATTATATAACGAATTAAAAAAAAAAAATTCCATATAATTTCTTATCATAAAAAAAAAAAAAAAAAAAAAAAAAAAAAAATTGATGGAAAAATAATCGAATGATTTTTTATATCACAAAATAATCAAATCATTCGATTCAAAGAATTCAAGGGTGTCTTATGCGGGAAAAAAAAAAAAAAACTCATCTCGAAACGAGTTGACAAATTTAATGGACTTTAGAGGTTAGTCAGGCGAGTGATAAATTTTGGTCAGGGTCAAAAAATGGGCAACAAGAGTTTCAAAACTCAAATTTCCAGGTCATCGAATGACCTTGAAGATTCTCACACGTTCCATCTCATCGAATTTTACAATTATCAAATTTTATCGACGCAAACAAAAATTCGAACTGTATGGACATTGAAAATTTTTCAAATTTCAGAACAAATTAAAAAGTCCCAAATTCCAAAATACGGTCCCAATCAGAGAATATAATTTGATATTTTATCTCAAACATTCTCTGATAAACGAATTTAACGATAATTACCCATAAATCAACGGAGAAAAGTGAATAATAATAATAATAATTAGGTCACGTGAGTGAAGCGAGTCCATTTTAAATTTCCCGCTGAAACTCCTTCGACTCTTCGATGAGAAAAAAAAAAGAATAACGCACAAAATTCGTCATCGATTTTCTCGACAAGATTGAAATTTTCTCGAGAAATGCGTCAAAATTTTCAATGACGTTTTTTTTTTTACAATTTTTTCAATAAAGAATGAGAAATATGGAACGATGTTTAGAGTCCAACGAGAGAAAGAGAATGAGAAAGAAAGAGAGAGAGAGAGAGACACTAACCTTGAAATAGCCGCCCTGATAGAGAGTATCGGGAGGCCCAAAGATCGCGACTTCCCACTCGAACATGTTGTCCTCGTTGACGAGTTTGACGCGAAAGCCTTCAACGGGTTCCTCCTGCAGGCTTTTGTACTCGAGGGCGAGTGCCCTCAGGGCGCTGCTGGTCGGTTGTGCCATCGCGTTTTTACTTTTACGTTTTTGTTCACTCTCGTGATTTTTGCCAACAACTACGACGATTTGTCGATCGTAGTGTCGCGGTATTTTTTGTTTAGTGCACAAAAGAAAATTTGATAGTTAAAGTTTGAATTTATCCGTTAATAAATTTAAAAAAATTCCGTTATTTCCGAATCTCGTCAGTAAGAGAGTTTTTGCGTCGGAGATGAGAAAGAAAAAAAAAAACACAAAGTATATATAACGGATTGTGAGAAATGAGAAAAGACACGATTGGACGGACGCTTCAGTATCCACACGATCACTTCTCCGAGAGACACACAACGGGTCTCTGCCGTTTCCGACCTTTTTCTTCTCTGTCTCTCGTTATGCTCTATCAGTCTGTCTTTCTTGCGCTTACAGCTCACACTACAGTCGACACTCGCTCTCTCTCTCTCTCTGTGTGTGACTGTCGCGCGCGACAGCACGCACACGTTTCTCGAGCGATGAGCGTTCCTCGAGCAATGAAATAATATATCTATATATTAATTTAATTCAATCGTAATATTTCGCACTCGCATAAAATGTCAAATTCTTTCAATAACCTCGACTGAGCTGTCTGACGCGTGAGAAATTCGTGTTCGTATTCGCTTCGCTTTTTTTTTTTATCTTCAAATAAACGCGAGAAACAAAGGGAACGCGATTAAACGAGAGAGTCAGAGTGAGGGAGAGATAGAGAAAGAGAGAAAGGAACCGTAACGAGACGCGCACAGGAGTACACACGACGATCAACAACACACGAGAGCTCGATGTGCGATGCGGACGGATCGCGGACAAACAGCTGACGTACCTACCTACCGCTCTGCGTCAGTGAGTCGCCCCGCGCATGCGCATAGCTTCAACTCGTCGAGCAGTGGGGTCGAGTCTTTACGCTTGAAAACCGACCACTAGCGACATCTGCCGGATACTTGACTCAACTACGTTATCATTGTCGAGTAGGCAGGGAACTTTTAAATAATTATTCGATTATTCTTGGACAATTTTTTTTTTTTTTTTTTTCCTCGAATAAATTACACATTTTTAATATCCAATTATTTGGAATGAAATTTATCAATAAAATTTACAATCAATCAAAGAATTGTTTTATTTCTCGATGATCTTTTTCGATATATATTCGTTAAAGTATCTCAATGTATCTTCCATTTCCTTGTAGCCGGAAACTTTGCATGCCTCCTCAAGTTCGAGCCATTTGAAGTCTTGATGCTCTCTAGATAATTTTACCGTTTTTTCTTGCTTGATCAGTTCTGCAAGCCAGTAAATAACTGTCTTTGGCTTTCCTGATACCTTGTAGAGGAGCTCTTGCTTCGCATCTTCGAAAATTTTTAAATCTTCTCTCAAAAAACCGGCTTCTTCCTGGGTCTCGCGAATTGCTGTTTCCATGTCCGATTCACCCGGATCTACATGACCTGAAATTATCGTTTAATTAAAAAAAATGTTTTTTTTTTACAATTCCCAACGAAGCAATGAAAATTGTAATATTTTGAGAAATTTATATAAATTTATATTTACCGTGAGAATAAAATAATATAATAATAATATCATGCACATTAATGGCACATTTACTATACAATTTGATTATAACACGTGGATATAATCAACCGAATTAATACGAAAATTCTAATATTCTTAGAAATTTATATAAATTCATATTTATCGCGAGAATAAAATAATAATAAAATTGTTATTTTTTTCAGGACAAGTGCATTTTATGAGCAGAGGATGCTGAGAGCCTGTTTTCTGAAATAGTTGACTTCTCCCTGTACCACTTGATTTTTTTTTTAACTAATTGTAAATATTATACAATGAGTGTATAATAATAATAATTTCACTGCTGGAAATGTATCTTTAATTTTGTTTAAATTAATGAAAACTGTACGAACGACTAACCTTTTGGTGGTGTCCAGTGATGCTGACCATAGGACGTTTGCATAAGCAAATACTGAATCTGTCCATGAAGACGACGAAATATAACGAATCCACATGCTCGTTTACTCATTTAAATTTCCTCAAGAAAAATTAATTTCTTTAAAAAAATAAAAATTGCACTATCAATTATCGTAATTGTTACACAATTAAATATAAAATTATTGGATGTTTAGCGAAGTAAAGAGAAATGCTATCGTAATAAATAATTCAATAAATGAGAATCAGCTGTTTTGATAGGTGGCGTCACTGTCGACTCAAACTTGTGATATCGCACAAAATAGATTTCGAAGCAATTGACTTATTTGACTGTGTGAAATTGTTAAATAAACGAGAAAAAGGTAAGCTGTGATAATTTTGCATTAAAAATTGTTTGCGTTGATACAATAATTAACAACTTTGCTATATCCGGAGCGTCAAAAATCATGGAAAAAAAAATTAATATCAACGGTTAACCTAAAAATCACAATATACGCCGGCTCACGAATAAAAATGGCCGATAAACATCGTAATAAATAAGCGTCAAATTTTTTTCAGATGAGTCGAAAAGAAGCTTTGTCGCAATTTATCCAACAGATTCATGGCAGACCTGTAGTCGTCAAGCTTAACAGTGGGGTCGATTACAGAGGTCGATAGTTTTACTTTTTTCTTTTTTCCTCAATACACATGATGATTGTATGCAAATTTTATTGTTACTAATAAAAAAAATTAATCCGTTTTCAGGCGTTTTGGCGTGTCTAGATGGCTACATGAACATCGCACTCGAACAAACTGAAGAATACGTGAACGGTCAACTCAAGGACAAATACGGTGATGCGTTTATACGGGGAAATAACGTACTTTACATCAGTACGCAAAAACGTAAAACGTAAAAACATATACAAGAATTGAAAGTTTATTTTTATTAAATTAAGTATTTGTATGAAACTATCTTCGATTTCAATGAATATCTCATAAACATACAAAAAAACGTTTGTTTTACTTCAATCTCATAAAACATTGACAAGAATATATGATTTTTCCTTAAAATCTAATCGTTACTAAAGCCACTAATGCAATATATTTTTTTTCTCTTCTTCTTTTACATCAAATCAGAATATTTATGTGGTTTGATGTTCAACTCTGCTTATTATCTCCTCCACGATTACGTTTATCTCCACGAGTCGTTTTTTCGTGAGTGAAAATTCTACTCGGACTCCGAGGCACATTTGTAGATTCCATTCCATCTGGTATTTTCTCGATCGTTTCCCTGATGTTCATTTCTTTGTCGTTCACCTCTGCTTATTATCTCCTCCACAGCTCCGCTTATCTCCATGAGTAATTCTTCGTTAGTCAGCAGTCGTTCGTTATTATTTTGCGGTTCTTCGAAATTTCTATTCTGGCTCAGAGGCAAATCTATGTCTTCCGTCCCATCTGGTACATCCTCGATTGCTTCTGTTATGGTTGAAGTTCCCGTTTCTTCTTGAATCTGCAGTAACTCCTCCGATGTATCAATTTTTTTTTTCATATTCTCTTCGATTTTCTCGTTAGATATTTCCATTGCCTCGAAAATTCCTTCCGGATGTTCGACGTTGTCTTCCCCTTTTTCCAATCCATCCGAGACATCCTCAAAGATTTCAGAATTTGGCACATCCATTTTTTTTGCCTCAACAAACTCTCCGGTGCATTTGCCATTCTGTTTGACTTTTTCCAATCGATCCGAAACTTTCTTGACAACCAGAGAATTCGCCACAGACGTTTCTTCGAGTGCGAAAATCCTCCCTGAATGTTGACCATCCTCTTCGGATTTTTCCAATTTATTCGGGACATCCTCAAAGATTTCAGAATTTGGCACATCCATTTCTTTTGCCTCAACAAACTCTCTGGTGCATTTGCCATTCTGTTTGACTTTTTCCAATCGATCTTTCTTGACGACCTGAGAATTCGCCGCAGACGTTTCTTTGCCCGCGAAAATCTCTCTTAAATTTTGACCATTGTCTTCGGCTTTTTCCAATTCATTTGGGACTTTGTCTACAAGCTGAGAATCGGACAAAGTTACTTGAGAATTCGCCAATGAGTCTTCCAGCTTTTGTCTCTTCTGTTCCTCCTCCATTCTCTTTTCTCTTGCCATTTTTCTCTCGAGCGCAAGTTTCCTGTTAGCTTCTATTCTCGCTTTTATCTCATCGCTTAATTCCGGTGTTTTGGCTGTGCCCAAAACGTGACCTCTCGTCAAGGATTCGTTACTCGTTTCATTAACTTTATCGCTGACAACTTGTCGCTGTTTCTCAATTTGTTCGGCAATGAGTTTGTCAAATTCATCAATGGGAGTTTCTTCGGGAACGAGCTCGTCCTCTCTCTCAGCAGTATTATCGTCTACCTCGTTGATGTTATCATCATCCGGCCCGATCATTCCAAGTCTGTACTTTTTTATAAAAACCTGAACGTTCTTTTTGGTGCCCAAATTTTCCATTTTTTCGAGAAAATCATCAAAGCCATATTTTGGAAAGAGTCTGTGACCCCAATGCTCCATCCTCTTCATGACCCTATCAAGATCGGTCTTTTCATGACCCTTGCCATGAAATTTGAAGCCATCGAAATATTTTTCGAGCGTTTGGACACCTTTTGGTCCTTGAATACGTTCAGCGTTTAATTTTGGCTGTGGATTTTTCGAGCTTCGTTTTCTCGATGTCGAAGGATCGATGCGACGACCCTTGGACTCGTCCTCCTCCTCGTCGTCGTTATTTTTACCAGCAGATTCCTCTTCAGCTTCGTCCGAACGAGCTCCACGATCGTTGTCCGAGTCACGATTTTCCCGATCACCGGCAACAGACATGCGTTCGTTCTCATAATCGGAAAGTTCGAGGTCAGCCATCTTGGATTATTCGAAATTTCGATTTTTTTTTTTTGTGTATTTGTATAATTAAAAAACGATACAAGAATATTACGTTTTACAATTCTACGATCTTCATCACGAGGTAAACAAAAACTGTGTGTGTATACATATATATATATAGTTACTGTACTATTGTAAGCGCGTACATAACCTCAAAATAAGATTTGTGAACGTAGAACGCGCAACAGATGTTTTTCCAAGCTCAAAATTCTCTGTTCTCCTCGTAAAGATCTTCCGTCTCCTCTTCCTCCTCCTTTTTGCCCATAAATTTGTCGAATTCACAGTTAGATTTTCTCCTACGTTCCGATAGTGACTCGAGCAATCTTTTGTTCAGTTTGTCCGTCGCGTAATTAAAAGAGGATCGAAGAATATTACACTAGAAGTTTATTTCGGATAGATACGTCTTGGTCTTCCACGTTTTACAATTCAACGATCTTCATCACGAGGTAAACAAAAACTGAATGTGTATACATATATATATATATAGTTATCCCGTGATTATACTATTGTAAGCGCGCACATAACCTCAAAATAAGATTTGTGAACGTAGAACGCGCAACAGATGTTTTTCGAAGCTCAAAATTCATTGCTCTCCTCGTCAAGATCTTCCGTCTCCTCTTCCTCCTCCTTTTTGTCCATAAATCTGTCAAATTCACCGTTAGATTTGTTCATACGTTCCAATAATGACTGGAGCAATCTTTTGTTGAGTCTGTCCGTCTGCGTGAGTTCGCGCACTTCTGGTTCCGGTCTGTATTCTCGTTGTCGCATGTCCTCTTCATCGTTACGACCATTTAGCGAATTGTCCGTTTGTAATTTCGCCAAACCACCGTTTTCCTCATTCATCGGAGTTCCGGGCATTTTATTATCACAATTTCAACGAATTTTTCTTGCCGGAAAATAATTGTCAAGCGAGGGAACAAAGCTAACTCTGTTTCACCCAGTGTGAGATCTAATTACAACGACTCATTTCATTTACGCGTTGACTCATTTTACGAGGAATTCTTTTGCGCATGCGTCGACGTTTTTTTTTTATCGAGATAAGGGCCGTAACAAAACTGTGGGCAATCTATTTTGTACGTGAAAAATTGACGATGAATCGACAACATCGAACCATCACAAACTATAAATAAAAAAAAGAAATCGTTATCCGGCAAGTGTCTCTTCCGCTTCTGATTGAAACCGATTTTTGTTAAAATGTGCCAAAACAAACCATGTGGTATGTTTCAAAGCAAAAAGCTACAAACTGTTAACAAGAAGTAGATATTTTCACCGGGAAATATCTTTATCTCCAATTTCTTCACAAGCGTTTATCTGGCAGATACATTTATCTATCAGATAATCAATTAATTGCCCGATATCTTTCACCCGAGTTTATCTGCGCAGATAACTTTTATCCAGAGATGAATAAAATGGCCATAATGCCCAATTTCTTCACCCGGATTTATCAGCCAGATACAATTATCCCTCGGATAACCTTTTGGTATAGAATAACCGGATATCCGGCAGATAATTTTTATTCAGAGGTGAAGAAATCGACTATAATTCATAGTATTCGTATACTGGGGCTATTTGAAGATAAAACATTATAAATTCACTATAAACACGTGTATCATTTGTGGAAAAATACAAAATCGCAAATTTTTTAAATCGATGAAACATTAACCGATAAAATATTTGATAAAATTATTCTCACGAATAATTGACATTTTCATCTTATCATTTGTACAATTGATGCAAATTAAATAATAAATCAAAAGTATGAACATTGTACTATCGTAATAAATTTTCAATTTGTTTACTCGTCGAAAAAAAATTATCATTTTATTGACCAAATACGGAATTATTTTTTTCCTCAAAGTGTTTCGATATATTATTATCGCATTTATGTGAAAAAAAGAAAAAAAATTAATATGAATAGTCTAAAGATCAAAGTCTGCATTTATTGATTCTACAACATTGACGACAATCCTGACTTTTTCTGTTTGGACATACAATCGCGAGCATGTCGATGATTCCTCCCACCCCATTGCCGGTGTAAAACGTACTGGGTTTATTTCCCCGCCATGCAGTGCACGCTATGCCCGCCCGCCAGAGAGAGGATGCACGTGGGACAAGAGTGAACGCGGAGACTGGCGAGTTCACTGTATGGCGTGATTCTCGCGCCGGCTGCCTAGGGGCAGGAGACTGAAAGGGAGAGGTGGAGGGGGAAAGAGGAGGGAGAGAGCGCGAGAGATCGCGCGATGCGGAGAAAGAGAAAGAGAGCAAATGAAACGCGTGGTGCTTTCTGGCGGTTACACGTTAGTGCCGAAAGAGCGCTTGGACGAGGAGGACATCCACGCGCGAGCCAGAGATCTCCCCGTTACTAAACCGCGCGCGACCGTTTTGATCTTTCTCACACAACCGGATATTATAAACGATAGCAAAGCGATAAATCTCACACGTGTATTATTTAAGCAAGAGGAAAATTTAACAATTTTCAATAAACGTCAATACAGAATTGTCCTCGTGCGTGTTTTATGTGCAACTTCGTGGGTGGAAAAATAATAATAAAAAAAAACGGCTATATAAATCTCTCGTGTTCTTTATTACCGTTGAATAATAACGCTACGAAGACTTACACGACTCGTAAAAAATTCATCGAGGGCATTTGACGATAATCGAACTATATTTTCGTCCAAAGCTTCGAAAATTTCACAACAAATTCTACTATCTAATGAAAATATAATATTTATATCTCGAAAGAAAACTCGACACTTCTTATTCTCTTCGTGGAATTTTCAAAGGTAATACAAGCAATAAGCTCATTATATGGTATTAACGTAGGAATTATACTAGTATTTTCCACTGCGTCAAAGTAATAGGATTATTATTATTATTATTATTATTATTATTAAATCTTAAACACGAGTGCCCTTTGCTCTTTTTTTGTCGATCATTATATATATATATATTTGTCCATCATTTTATATATATATATATATTTTGTCGATCATTTATATGTATAGTCTATGAAACATGTGAGTCACTTGAAGCATCCGCTTTAGCATTAATATATTTGGCTTTCGAGACCGATGAGTTGCCTTTCGTTTTCAGCCACTTTCATAAATTCAACCAATTCATCTGAATTCGTTGATTCAACGACGTACCCCATTTCCTCCGACGTAGTTTAAATCTAATTCAATTTTTTTATATATATAGTTTTGAGATAGGATAACGAGATGAGATTATAAGTTCCGACGTAGATCCAAAATTTATAAACTCTGATCAAAGTCGTTTTTTGGGCAATTTTATGATTATGGATTTTTCTCCATTTGTCTTTGGCTTTTGGTAATTTCCATCGATGGTCAAGATATGGTGGATTTGGAGTTTACTTGCTAGGGTGATATTTTAAGTCTTGTGGACACATTCGGGGTCTTAGATAAAAATTAGAAATATGATAAAAAAATAAAAATGACATTTAGATATTTTTATCGCGGTTTTATGAATATGAATTTTTCTTCATTTGTCTTTGGCTTTTGTTAATTTCCATTTTCGTAGATAAAAATCAGGAATGATGAAAAAAAAAATGAATATGGAATATCATGGAATTTTTATAAACTTATTCATTTGATATTCAAAAAAATTCATGATTCGAGTGCATAAATTTCTTCAAACGCGTTCATTCAATTTTTTTCATTTTTATTCTTCAATTAAATTATATATTCCGAGTTTGTTTGAAAATTTGTAGGTTATGTTTTTGTAAACGCTGCAAGGACGATTTGAAAAACCGCTATAATCCCACCTGAACTTTTATGATTTTCCAGCTGAATAACTCGACGGCAAATACCTATTTTCTCTTTATCTTCGAAGTCCCGTGGCATTTTTTTTCCACCGTTATCTCTGAATCGCAGAAATATTTTTTCCTGCCGCTGTCACGCTTCACTACGCCATATTTATGTCTGTTATATGCCGGCGAATTCTTCATGCTACGATATTTACCACGTGACTTTGTTTACTCACCAAAAATGGCCTAAAGCGGCTTTTGGTCAGATATAAAAATCAGGAATGAAAAAAAAAAAATGAATATGGAATATCATGGAATTTTTATAAACTTATTCATTTGATATTCAAAAAAATTCATGATTCGAGTGCATAAATTTCTTCAAACGCGTTCATTCAATTTTTTTCATTTTTATTCTTCAATTAAATTATATATTCCGAGTTTGTTTGAAAATTTGTAGGTTATGTTTTTGTAAACGCTGCAAGGACGATTTGAAAAACCGCTATAATCCCACCTGAACTTTTATGATTTTCCAGCTGAATAACTCGACGGCAAATACCTATTTTCTCTTTATCTTCAAAGTCCCGTGGCATTTTTTTTCCCACCGTTATCTCTGAATCACAGGATTATTTTTTCCTGCCGCTGTCACGCTTCACTACGCCATATTTATGTCTGTTATATGCCGGCGAATTCTTCATGCTACGATATTTACCACGTGACTTTGTTTACTCACCAAAAATGGCCTAAAGCGGTTTTTTTATCAGTTTTTTTTTTGTTTTTATTTTTTTAAGCTTTGTCTAGATTTAAATTTTCCTCTATTTTTTCCCGCGATATTCAAAACAATTTACGGTAAAATACTTGCCTCGAATTTTATATGAAAATATTTTAAGGCTTTTTTTATGATGAGCAGTAATTTTTAATTTATTAATAATTTACAAAGTTAATGAAAATAAAGTCTTGAATGGAATTTAAAAAGAATGAATTTTTCATCGTCGTCGTGATAGTTATAAAGATTAGAACAAAAAAATTTAGACACTAACTCATATTATTTATGGATCTTTCAGCATTTTATGTTGAATAGACAAAAATTCCCTTTGGCCTATTATTTCGTTGAATAAAAATTATTTATTTTTCAACTTCGATGATTAATTATCCTTTTAAGCTTTAACATTAATCCAAACTCACTGATTACAGTAAAATCATTTTGTAAAAAAAAAAAAAAATACCAACGTCTTATGAATTATCACTAATGTCTAATTTCAACCTGTTTTGAGCCTCTCAATTTTATCCACATATTAAAAATCATGCGTGTTGATTTGTTGATTGAGAATTTTATGGAAAAAAACTCTCGTTTTACAAACCGGATTTTTTTTTTAATATTGCCTGGAGCATTTTTAAAAATACACCAAGTCGACAGTTAAGAAATAACTCGAGATTGAGATCTAAGAATGTTTTTTTTTTTTTTTTTTTTCTATATTCATTACATTCTTGAATAATTTAGAGACTTTGGACCTAAAAATCAACTCTGATTTTTTTGACCATAGTTCGGGCAATGTGAATAATAATAAAATTGTGCAATAAGAGAGACCACGTGACTCATGTTTATCTATAAATACATACTACAAGTTTAAAGAAAAACATACGATTGAATTTTCGCTCACGTGTTATTCAAATTAACGAACTTTGTAACGAAGGATCAACGGATTTATTATACATAATAAATCGTGTCTAATTTTATTCAATGACGATCTGATATATTTTCATTTTTTGTAGACGAAAAGTTCGACGCTATTTAAATAAAAAAAATTAATCCTCTCAATAAGATTCAGAAAAAAATATTTTTTTTATTCTTTATAATTATTTTTCTACTTTATAAATTATTTTTTTTCAACGAGACTTAAGTTTCTTGTCTTTTAAAAATAAATATTTGATAAAAACTAGTGTTTTGTGCTATTTTTTTTGCCTGGTAAAAATTATCTGGAAAATGTGGAAAAGTTTTGCAAAAAAAATTGCAAATATTATAAATTTTTTTATTTTTATTCTTTATAATAATTTTTCTACTTTATAAATTATTTTTTCCCAACGAGACTTAAGTTTCTTGTCTTTTAAAAATAAATATTTGGTACAAACTAGTGTTTTGTGCCATTTTTTTTGCCTGGTAAAAATTATCTGGAAAATGTGGAAAAGTTTTGCAAAAAAAATTGCAAATATTATAAATTTTTTTATTTTTATTCTTTATAATAATTTTTCTACTTTATAAATTATTTATTCTCAACGAGACTTAAGTTTCTTGTCTTTTAAAAATAAATATTTGGTACAAACTAGTGTTTTGTGCCATTTTTTTTGCCTGGTAAAAATTATCTGGAAAATGTGGAAAAGTTTTGCAAAAAAAATTGCAAATATTATAAATTTTTTTATTTTTATTCTTTATAATAATTTTTCTACTTTATAAATTATTTTTTCCCAACGAGACTTAAGTTTCTTGTCTTTTAAAAATAAATATTTGATAAAAACTAGTGTTTTGTGCTATTTTTTTTCCCTGGTAAAAATTATCTGGAAAATGTGGAAAAGTTTTGCAAAAAAAAATTGCAAATATTATAAGTTTTAATTTAATTTTTATAATAATTTTTCTACTGAATTTCATTAATTGCTAATTAAAAAATTCTAATCAAGCAATTAGTTAAAATTGCAATATGGTAACGAGTTCCAGAAATAATACCCTAAAATAATAGTTCACGACCCTCGATCGTGGCTATTTAAAGAGAGTTCAAAATTGTAGATAAGACACAGAATAAAAAAAAAAAAAAAAAAAGCTTATGGATCTCGCGAGTGAGTTAATGGCTTTTTCTCGTCAATCTGGAAGGAGGAAAGAGGAGATATATATTAGCTGTTACGTTCAAAGTGCAGATGACGTCTTTATCACCAGAGTGGAGAATAAATTAACGCTTGATTTTTTTTTTTTTTCAATTTTATCTTCTGATCGAGTATTTTTTTTTTATTTTATTTTTTTAAATAAAAATATTATTTTTTTTTTTCACAGCGAGTATTGCCGAAACGGATTAAATATTTTTACGGTTTCTATGGACTCGAGAGTTTGTCCCACTGACACCGTTTTATCGCTCGCATGAACGGAAAACTCTTCGTTGCACTTGACGTACCTGGTGCGTCGTAATTAAAAAAAAAAAAATCATTATCTGTGTAAATATTCATGATTGAGAAACGAATGACATTAGGCTGGGGGTGCAGAGTTTACGAATAATTAAAAAAATATATATATATATATTAATTTATTATTATTATTATTAATATTAATATTAATATTTTTTTTTATTATCAACGAATATTTCTTAGCGTTTTTGATTAATCGTTTTTATACTGAATCGAACGCGGCAATTCATTCCGGAATGATTACAGATCGTTGTAAACTGAAAATTATTCAATGACAAAATGCAGTGTCGCATAAATAATGTCGATGATAGTTGAGTCGATTCATTTCCACGAATAGAGAATAAAAAAGTTCTAATATTCCTTTGACAACGAGAGGCACAAAAGTGTATTTAGTTTTCAAATTTATATATATATATATATATATATATTTCCCTACATTTTTTCATATTTCGAGAAACCATTTTGAAAAAAATATTTTTTAACTTTTTTTTTCGCCGATTGTCAAATGGTTAAGGTGGGTCGTGCATTGGGGGGTTGCCCAGTTCCGGCTTAAATTTTCCCGCCACGAAATAATGGCTTATGTGCAATGTGAGTGGTGCAGCGATAGTCGCGCGATGGGCCTCTATTGATTTCTCTCGGCCTAGCTCGGGACTGCATTTCGAGACGTTGTGTACTCTCTGACACGCGAATAAAACGTTGTTATACGGTAAAAAAAAAAAAAGAAAAAAAAAACGAGACAGTTGCAATGGTGATCTTGGTGTACAAAGGTAACGATAAAAGTTTATTTAAAAAAATAAAAAACATTGATAATAATAATAATAATTAAAGACGAAAAATTGGTCTATAAGTGAAAAAGTTTTTATAATTTCGAGAAATAACAAGAAAAAAAAAAAACAAAAGAACTAATTTTTGTTTAATTTCGACGTAACTAGTCGCGATATATATATATCGTTCCATCACCTTCGTCGGTGTATCTGAAACCCTAGGAGCGCCCTGAGACTTCCTGACATTGCGCGCTTTTGCAATTCTAATCAGCTCAATAATAACTAATAAAATAATCATTATTATTGTTATTATGATTATTGTGAAAAAAAAATATTCTTTTCACAGGAACGATTTAATTATTATTATCAAAATTAATAGATAAAGTTTGAAAAATTTGTCTAGAAATAAAATTATGTGATCGTCGTCCAGGATTTATGGATAATATATCTTTAATATAATTTAGTAAATTTAGTAAAATATCTTTAGTATTAAAAATTAACCTTTTTTATAAATGAAAATTCAAAATAAATCATTTTCGGGATAATTTTATATTAATTGTCTCAAGCCAATTTTAAATAAACTAAAGGCTAAAATTATATCAACGAATCCTCGAAAAATTCATCGAGTATCATTTTTGCTTTATGTGCTAAAAATGTTTAAAAAAATTAAAAATGAATTAAACTTTCTTTTTAATTATTTTAAACGAAATAATTTTCGCTAATTTTAAATAAACTAAAGTCTAAAATTATATCAACGAATCCTCGAAAAATTCATCGAGTATCAATTTTGCTTTATGTGCTAAAAATGTTTAAAAAAAATAAAAAATAATTAAACTTTCTTTTTAATTATTTTAAACGAAATAATTTTCGCTAATTTTAAATAAACTAAAGTCTAAAATGATATTAACGAATCTTCGAAAAATTCATCGAGTATCAATTTTGCTTTATGTGCTAAAAATGTTTAAAAAAATTAAAAATTAATTAAACTTTCTTTTTAATTATTTTAAACGAAATAATTTTCGCCACTTTGAAATAAACTAATTTATAAATTTATAATTTTTAAAATAATTTAATTTATAATTTATAAAAATTAATTAAACTTTCTTTTTAATTATTTTAAACGAAATAATTTTCGCTAATTTTAAATAAACTAAAGTCTAAAATTATATCAACGAATCCTCGAAAAATTACATACGTGCAGTAATTGGATGTTATAATTATTAAGGGGTTGGTGGTGAATTTAAAAGTGTGGCAGAGAAATTAAACTTTCTTTTTAATTATTTGGCGTCGAGACACGACCGTGCCTTTTGACATAGATATGCGGAGATTGCTTAGTTCCCTCTTCGTTGGATTCAATCGAATATTCCACGCGACGATTATATACGCGAGAAATGTTTTGCATTTCTTCAACTCTGCGGTCCGTTGAAATCGGGCGCGATCGTGAGGGGGAAATAAATCCTCGGTCGGCGAGGCGCCAGTAGAATTTATTTCTACAGATAGAATTAAAATCAAAAATAAAATTATATTTTTCATTAATTGAGTTACCATTTTTTTTTAATCCTTTTTTAAATTTATTAATATCGTACTGTTTTTTTTTTACCAATTTTTTAAATCCATTTTCAAATTCACTAATATCGATTTTTTTTTTTTTTTAAATGCAAGTTAAATTTGATTTGTGTTTGTATGGATTTTGTTAAATAGTTTTTCTTTGTTAATATGTTTCTGTCGCAATTGAATGACTCATAATGAATTATAATATCATTAGGTGTAAAATTCATTGAGTTAATAAATATAATTCAGAGATAGATAGAATTTAAATCAAAAATATAAATTAATTGTCGAATTGGTTTTTTCATTAATTGAGTTACCATTTTTTTATCCATTTTCAAATTCACTAATAACGATTTTTTTTTTTTTTTAAATGCAAGTTAAATTTGATTTATGTTTGTATGGATTTTGTTAAATAGTTTTTCTTTGTTAATATGTTTCTATCGCAATTGAATGGCTCATAATGAATTATAATATCATTCGGTGTAATATTCATTGAGTTAAAAAATATAATTCAGATATAGATAGAATTTAAAACAAAAATAAAAATTAATTGTTCATTAATTGAGTTACCATTTTTATAATCCATTTTCAAATACACTAATATCTTTTTTTTTTTAATGCCAGTTAAATTTGATTTATATTTGTATGGATTTTGTTAAATAGTTTTTCTTTGTTAATATCTTTCTGTCGCAATTGAATGATGCATAATGAATTATAATATCATTAGGCGTTCATTGAAAGCATTGTCATCACATCGATTGACGTAACTTAATTTTTTTTTTACCAACACTGATAGCTAACGAGTATATATATATATATATATATATATATATATATATATCTAAACTTGAGTTGAACTTCGAACCGCGAAATCACGTGAGTTCTCGTCTCCCTTCTCTTTATCGTCGTTTGCATTCTTCTTCTTCTGGCATAATAAAAACGTGAATGGGTCCCATTCATTATTTTCAATCAACTAATTTAAAGAGAGATGACAGATTTGCAAAAAATAAATAAACCCATAAATAAATAAAAACAAGTAAAACTTTTATTAAAATGATTTAAAAAAAAAAAAAAAAAAATCAAATATTGTTCAATCGTCTTATATAGCGTTAAATATTGAAAATTAAAAAGTATCACTAAAGTAAAATTCAGTTATACTTTTTTTAAATTTAATTCGAAAATAGATCAGAATTTTTTTATTTCTTTTTCGTCAAAGGGGACTTGAAAAATAATTTATAATTTATTAATTATTGTCTGGTAAACGAAATCATTGATCGGAGTTGATACTTATAAATAAATAAAAAAAGCAATTAAATAAAAAAAAAATCTTTTGGCGCCAGAGTACGATATTGAACGACTGCTGTTGCACATCTGACAATAATAATAATAATGATTCCATATCAGTCTTTTTGTGGCAAAACATCGTAGCCTCGTGGAATAACGAGTTAAAATTGTGCGATTACTAATCGAGGCTCTCTCTCTCTCCCTGAATGTAATTTTTTTCTCAATTATCTCTATTCTTATCATATCGTATTTTTTTTTTTTTTTCGATCAATTTAATTCACTGGTGCACCAGTAAATGAACAGGGCCCAGTCAATGAGCACTATATGTGGATTAAATTAAAAAATCATAAGAATGGATCTGATAAAATTAAAGGAGTAAAAAAAAAAATCTGAATGAGCCTAAAATCGATGTTTATTGATTTTTTTTTTTTTGTTTAAATGAAAATTGACTATTTGCCAGTATAAAAAATTAATTAATTTTTTACATAAACGATTTTTTTTTTCATACTAATTACGACCATTTGAGATTTAATTACTTAATTATCATACACGAGAACCGGTATGAGAAATTGTTGATTCTATATCGAATGTATTTATTCATCAATTACGACGAGTGCAGCATAAATGATTTCTTTTTCTTTACTTTTTTTTTTTTTTTTTTGTAAAGTCAAACGTTGATTTGTCGATTCTCGAGACGACGATATTCGCCTCCGTCATAGATACAAGAGAATAAATTGAATAGAAATGAAGATAAAAAATATTTAAAAAAATTATAATCGAGGGAAAAAAAAAGTGATCTTTGTTCGATAATACTAACGAGAGGCCAATAATCAATCACTTTGTGTCGAGATGGATAAAATCCTGCAATTTTTTTTTTTTCTCTCTAGTTTAATTTTCTATTTCTTTCCTTTTCCTACCAGCACGTTAAATTTGACCAACAAAAATCTGAGATAACAAAATGAATTTTTTTACTGTTTTTTTTTCCTTCATTATAAGAGAAAATATATAAATATATAATATATAATATATAATATATATATATATATATATATATATATATATATATATATATATATATATATATATATATATATATATATATATAATATAAATGATATAATATATAAATATATAAATGATGATGAAAATTATTTAGAAAATAATTTTTTTTATTGGAAATTATTGTCGAGTGTAAATTTTTTTAAGCAATTAAATAAACTTTATATTTGTACAAAATAAAATAAATAGCCTGATAATTTTAATAAATCGATGATGGAAATTCGAAAAGTCAAATAACGAGAGCAAACAGATTTTAAATATTTATTTGATTATTGTAATAATTATTGTATTATTTTCGTTCTGTCAGATAACATGTCCGGGGTGCAGTCTCATCTGTCGAATGGAATCTTGAACGGATTCGCTCGGGAGGACAAGGTCAGTCTTGTGGAAATCATAGCAGTAATTTTAACGGATATAAAATGTTATAATTGTTTATTAATCGTAATATCATTTTTATATCAGCAATTTTTTATTCCCGGAATATTGAAGATTTTGAAATTTTCCAGCTAATGAATTATTGAATCTTTCGGTTATTTTTAATTATTCACAAAAAGTTTGCAAATTTTATCCAAAATATACGACGTTCAATTAATTATTATTATTTTCTTCTAACTTATGGATGAAAAATTTGTTAAGATTTTAGTAGTAGTCGTAGTTATAGTCATTTATCTGCGTTTATACCCTTAAGGGTTTTTACAATGTGTCCCTTTCCATAAATTATTTATTAAATTTTTTTTTTTTTTCGACCGTTTGAACTCATTGAATTTTTTATAATTTTCCAGCAAATCAATTATTGAATCTTTCGGTTATTTTTAATTATTCACAAAAAGTTTGCAAATTTTATCCAAAATATACGACGTTCAATTAATTATTATCATTTTCGTCTAACTTATGGATGAAAAATTTGTTAAGATTTTAGTAGTAGTCGTAGTTATAGTCATTTATCTGCGTTTATACCCTTAAGGGTTTTTACAATGTGTCCCTTTCCATAAATTATTTATTAAATTTTTTTTTTTTTTCGACCGTTTGAACTCATTGAATTTTTTATAATTTTCCAGCAAATCAATTATTGAATCTTTCGGTTATTTTTAATTATTCACAAAAAGTTTGCAAATTTTATCCAAAATATACGACGTTCAATTAATTATTATTATTTTCGTCTAACTTATGGATGAAAAATTTGTTAAGATTTTAGTAGTAGTCGTAGTTATAGTCATTTATCTGCGTTTATACCCTTAAGGGTTTTTACAATGTGTCCCTACCCATAAATTATTTTTATTTTTATTTTTTTTCGACCGTTTGAACTCATTGAATTTTTTTTATAATTTTTAGGTAGCACCTGCCGACACTCTATCCAGATATGCAATGCCAAGTGAAACGGGCCTCGACGGTATGGATTTAAATTCTCTCTCATAATAATCAAAACATAAACTAAATTCGTCAAATTTATCACCAAATGAATAAAAACATTTTGGCCGGAAGTAAGAATGATGGTTCACTTTTCTTCATGCTATTGTAAACTCGAAGAGAATTTACGTATAAAAATTTCACTGGTAAACGAAATTTCCAATGTTGAACAAAAAAAAAAAACAAAAAAAAAATGCTTAGCGTAAAAAATGATAAATAAATCATAAGCTGTCGTAAAAGTTCGATGATTTAAATTGGAGCTGGTGGCACGTGCGAGTCTTCGATTCTCTCCAATGTGATTTAAAAAATAAAAACTTTCGTCATTGTCATAAAAAAAAATTAATAATTATTTATTCTACAATTGAAATTATTTTTTCAGGTCCAGATCAAGTTTTAGCTACGGACGTCGATACGACAAGCGAGCCAAACGGAAGAGTGAGAATAAAATATGAAAAAAATGATCGAAATCCCGAGGTTATTTCTGTGCCGGGTTTATTGACGAAAATTGCAAAAAAATACAGCAATCATGTTGCACTCGTATCGAGACCAGGACTCGATGGAAGAAGAAAAACTTGGACTTACAAGTTTGTACATTTTTAATTTTTTTTATTTATTTTTATTTATTGTTATTTATTTTTATTTATTTTTATTTATTTTTATTTATTTTTATTTATTTTTATTTATTTTTATTTATTTTTATTTATTTTTATTTATTTTTATTTATTTTTATTTATTTTTATTTATTTTTATTTATTTTTATTTATTTTTATTTATTTTTATTTATTTTTATTTTTATTTTTTTTATTTTTATTTATTTTTATTTATTTTTATTTTTATTTTTTTTATTTTGACCTCCATCCCGGAAGTTTGAATATTTCATTAGCCAAATTTGACTTTTAACGTGACCCATGATTTTTTTTTCGACAAACAGAGAATACGAGACAGAGGTGAGGACAGTCGCGAGAGCTTTTTTGAAATTGGGCCTCGAGCGTTATCACAGCGTGGGAATTCTTGGATTTAATTGTCCCCAATGGTTCATTGCTGATATTGCGGCGATTTATGCTGGGTAAGTTGAGAATGTGTAATAAAAAATAAATATATATATGAAAAATTAAAATGGTCTCGTAGAGATAAAAAAAAATTAAATTAAAAATAAAATAAATTAAATTGCCACCAGCAGTTTCTTCTTCATTAAAGAAAAAAAAAAAAAAACCAGGAAATAAAGAATTACATCAAAATTTACGAGGACGAAATTAAATTTTTTTAAATTGCAACATTTTTGTTTAAAGAGGTTTCGCGGCCGGAATTTATACTACTAATTCGCCTGAGGCGTGCCAATATTGTGCCGAAAGTAGCAGAGCAAATATATTGGTCGTCGAGGATGCCAAACAGTTGGAAAAAATATTGGCGATAAAGCACAAATTGCCTCATTTGAAGGCAATAATTCAGTACGATGGAGTGCCAACGGAAAAGGGCGTATACAGCGTGAGTTTATCATTGAAATATTTTTTTTTCATTTTTTTTCTCCTTTTTCAAATAATATTTAAGCTTTTTTTTTTAATATAAAATTATTTAACGTAAATTTTTCAGTGGGATGAATTGCTGGAAATCGGTAGGGGCGAGTCGGACGACAAACTTGACGCTGTGCTAAAGACTCTCGGTGCTAATGAATGCTGCACTTTGGTCTACACGGTAGCTCGAAAAATTTTAATTCTTTTATTTAAAAAAAAAAAAATGACTATAAATCATGTAAAAATTGATCCATCGAAATCGAAACTTTTTATTAATGTAAATTAACACTCGCGAAAATTTAAATAAACGTTTGAAAAAAAAAAAAAAACAGAAACATAAAATTTGAAATGAAAAAATTGTCAATAAATTTAATTTAAATGAAAATTACAGTCGGGAACGATCGGAAAACCAAAAGCTGTGATGCTGAGTCATGATAATTTACTTCACGACACCGATGGAATTTTCGAGGCTGTCGAATTTGTCGAAGGACAAGAAATAATTGTCAGTTTTTTGCCACTTTCTCACGTCGCTGCGCAGGTAAAAATCATTTTTTTTTCAATTTCTCAGAATTATTTAAAACTTCATTTTTTTCCCCCCTCCTCCTTTTATTAAAATTGTGTTAAAGTAAATTGGGTTGATATTTTTTTTTTTTTTCAGGTCGTAGATATTTTCACCGCCATGTTAGCCGCTGGTACGGTTTATTTTGCTGATAAAAATGCATTAAAGGGTTCACTGATAGAGACTCTCGTTCTTGCGAGGCCAACCGCATTTTTGGGCGTACCGAGAGTTTGGGAAAAAATATATGAAAAAATGATGGCTGTTGCTCGTAGCAATGGAACGATCAAAACTTGGATAGCAACGTGGGCAAAATCACAAGGATTGAAATATAATATGAACAAAATGAATGGAATTGATTATAAACACTGGGGTTATCTCATAGCAAAATGGCTCGTTTTTAACAAAGTCAAAGCTACTCTTGGACTCGAGAGATGTAAAATTTTCGTAACTGCTGCTGCGCCTTTGAGTACTGATATCAAAAGATATTTTATGAGTCTCGATATGCCAATAATGGAGGCTTATGGAATGTCCGAGTGCAGCGGAGCTCATACATTGAGTACGAATCGAAATTACAGGTAAAATTATCAAATATAACATTTTTTTTTTTTTTTAATCTTAAAAGGTGAATTTCATTTTTATTGGAATATTTTTTATTTTATTTTTTTCTAAAGAGTATTCTTAATGAATAAATTTTTTTTTATAAGAATATTATATATATATATATATATATATATATATATGTAGAGAATATATTTTTTGTTTGTTTTTTTCAATATATCAAAGATTGGGAAGTCTCGGACCAGTTTTAAGAGGATTCCTGACAAAATTGGACAATGCCGATGCGACCGGCGAGGGTGAAATTTGTATGGGAGGTCGTCACATATTTATGGGCTATTTAAACGCACCGGAAAAGACAAATGAGGCGAGAGACGAAAATGGTTGGTTGCACAGTGGCGATCTCGGTAGAATAGATTCACGTGGATTTCTTTACGTAACAGGTAAAACGAAAAATTATCAACAGCCTTGCGACAATTAATGTATATCGAGATTACAGAAAAATTAATTAAAATTAAGAAAAATATTCTTTCTTCATAATTATATTTTATTATTAATTATATTAGAATATGAAGAATTTTTAATTCTAACATTTTAAAAATCATTATTCTTATATTCTTTTTTCTTTTCAATTCAAGGACGAATTAAGGAACTTTCTTCATAATTATATTTTATTAATTATATATTAGAATATGAAGAATTTTTAATTCTAATATTTTAAAAATTATTATTTTTATATTCTTTTTTCTTTTCAATTCAAGAACGAATTAAGGAACTTTCTTCATAATTATATTTTATTAATTATATATTAGAATATGAAGAATTTTTAATTCTAAAATTGTAAAAATTATTATTTTTATATTCTTTTTTCTTTTCAATTCAAGGACGAATTAAGGAGCTCATTATAACAGCCGGTGGTGAAAATATACCGCCAGTACCGATCGAGCAAATATTACTTCGAGAATTACCGGCACTCAGCAATGCAATGCTGATCGGTGATATGAGAAAATACCTGACGATTCTCGTCGCGCTAAAGGTAAAAAAAAAATGAATTTTAACAAAGCGACGAGTGCAAATTTTCGATGGAAAATATTCAAATTTTGAATTATTAAAAAATAAACAAAAAAATTAAAGACGGACATGGATCCGGACACTGGGGCACCTCTCGACACACTTACGGAATCCACAAGGTTATGGGCCAAATCGATCGGATCTGCAGCAACGACAGTCACGGAAGTTTTAAAAATTTGTGATCCAGCAGTGAGTAGAAAAAATAAATAAAAAATTACCGAGAAAAATAATCGGCGAGCTAATATCACGAGCTAATATATATATATATATATTTTTTTAATATCGCAGATTAACAAGGAAATCGAGAAAGCGATCGAAAGAATGAACGAGCACGCGACGAGCAATGCTCAAAAAATACAAAAATTTAAAATTTTGCCAAACGATTTTTCCGTACCAACCGGTGAATTGGGACCCACCCTCAAGGTCAGAAGAAACATCATTGCAAAAAAGTACAAGAATCTCATTGAAGAAATGTACAAATAATCCAAGTTTATTAGAGGCGATAAATCGAGCACGAGAGTGAGCTGAGATACCAAATGATGCTAGAACGATATTGGATGAATCGTAGTCGCGATTTGAATGGGTTAATCGGAAAAATGTAAAATAAAAAGAAAAAAAAAAAACAAAAAATGGCTAAAAGGAGAAAAAAAAGAATCGAAAATAACACATGAGTGGATGAATCGTAAAAAATAATTACGATGGAAAAAAAGAAATCGCAGTCACGACTTGAAAGGTTACACCGGAAAAATGAAAAAAAAGAAAAAAAAAAGAAAAAATGGCTAAAAGGAGAAAAAAAAGAATCGAAAATAACACACATGAGTGATGATTCGTAAAAAATAATTACGATGGAAAAAAAGAAATCGCAGACACGTCTTGAAAGGTTACACCGGAAAAATGAAAAAAATAAAAAGAAAAAAAAAACAAAAAATGGCTAAAAGGAGAAAAAAAAAAAAAAATCGGAAATAACACACATGAGTGATGATTCGTAAAAAATAATTACGATGGAAAAAAAGAAATCGCAGTCACGACTTGAAAGGTTAAACCGAAATAATAAAAAAAATTGCTAAAAGAAGAAAAAAAGGGACGAATAACACACACGAGTGATTAATCGTAAAGAAATAAATTACGATAGAAAAAATGAAATCTCGATGTGAAAGGGTAGACCGAAAAAAATTTAAAATATGAAAAAAATAGCCAAAAGATGAAGAAAAAAAGAAACAAACATGAGTGATGAATTGTAAAAAAAAAAAAAAAAAACAAAATTACGACAGAGCGTCCATATTTCTCGTGTACCTGCTTCAAGACTGGCTATAATTATAACCTAATTTCGGACGATTTAAATTGTCACGAATACGAGTCGCGTGATGGCCGATAATTGCGATGAATTATTTGTGATATACAAAAAAAAATTATTCCACGAGAGAATTGATGATTCGTTTGATTTTTTTTTTTTTTTTTTGAGGGGGTCAAAGTTGACAATGAAATAATTCCTACGAGGAATGTCAGGAATTTCGTGAAAATGAAAATTGACTTTATCTTTTTCTTTAAAAATTAAAAACCCTCACAATTCTCTGAATATTAGAAGAAGAAAAAAAAATAGAAATTGTCTCATTACATTCAGTCGGTTAGCCAATCCTAGCCGTTGAAAAAAAAAAAAAAAAAATGCTCTATTGAGTATAAAATTAGAATAATATATATTAGTAATATTAGAGCGACTTGATGGAGAAAAATTGCGGTCGTGAAGAATAATTGGCAATTAAATTGTTCTCAATTATAAGCATAATAGTTAATTTGAGCAATCGGAAAGAGCCGATGCATTTTCATACCTATTGTAAAATATCTGATGGTGTACGAATTTGTACATCGAATACATATATATATATATATATATGTATATATTATGCAGGGAAAAAAAAATGTACATAATTTGTATGGTCGGGTTTGCCCAAATTCGCGATCTATTTGAAAAAAAAAAAGAAAAAGACGAAAAATAGTGATTACGATCGAGCCTAACGAGAGTTTGCCATTGTGAGAACGTTTTTTATATATATATATATATATGTATATATATATAATGTCGAATGATTTGTTAGTGGAACGCCAGTACTTAATCAATAATCCTAAGAAAGTGCCTTTTGATGATTGCAAGAAAGAAAAGCAAAAGAAAAAGAAACAAAAAAAAAAAGAAAATAAACGATACAATAAGAGCTGATTTTTTTTTTTTTTCTTATCAACGAGGAAATATTCAAAAAATATTTTATTGATTTTGAAACTTTGATTTTTTGCTTATTGCGGCAACGGTGACTTTTGTGTCGCGATTGTGGGTGAGCGCGAAATTTCAAGAATAATTCTTCGATTGTTATATTTTGTGCCTGATGTTTATTATTTGTTATAATCGCATCGTCATTAATAATTATCGTAATTAATGGAGAATAAGTTCGGTACAAATGATGCGAGTGCTAAACGGGCAAAGTGTAAGTAATAATAATAAAAATAAGCGAACATGAAAAAAAAAAAGAAATAAATCAGAATCAACTCCAATTAATTATTTCATGAAAATATGAAGGAAAAAATGAAACAAAAATCCTTAAATTTTCAAACTTCCCACTTCCTCTCTATTACATAAAATTTAAAGATAAAATTTAAACGGGAATTTTGAATTCGGAGTGAAAAAAAATATTGAAAAAAATAAATAAAGATGTCTCTTTTTTTTTCTAAATAGTTTTTTTTTTTATATTTAATGCGACACTGGTCGAAGATAGACTTTGATCAATAAATAACAGGTATGTTATATTATTATTAATTGACCATCCATAATCATTCTTGCCTCGTATCGTGAATAATAATTAAATAAAATTGCAGGGATTATGTGCCGGATGTCATAGTTCGTGGGGGTAAAAAAAAAAAACAAAAGTTGCAACTCCGACGTTTCATCGAAGAGCTGCAGTTTCTTAGCTGCTCTCAGACCGAACGCAGAGATTTAGAAAAAAAATTAAAAAAAAAAAAGCTTTAAAAATAATAGAAAGATTTTTTCTATTTAACTTTTTACTCAAATTATTGTGAAATTTAATTGAACGTTTCATTTTTGGATTTTTTATAATTTTGGCTGTGCGAAGGAAAATTCGCGAGTCCGGATTACGTGAGTAAAATGAAATTTAGATAATTGCCGAATTATAATGAAAAAAAGTGAGGCAACTTTTTGTAGATTTTAGAATCTTTTTTTTTTTTAGATAGATTTAACTTTCATTGACATTTTAATCCTTTTCTCGTTTAATTGTAAAATTGCTCAGAATGTTTAAAAATTACCGGAAATTTTTTAAACGGTGTCGTAATCAAAATAAAGATGAAGGATTTTTTTTTATTTTTTTTTTAATTTTGTTTTTCGGTTTCGAGAAATTAAACTGGACAACTCCAGGACGAATAATATTATTTCTATGGGTCGTTTCATAGTTCAAACGATAATTGCTTTTTAAATACGTATCAGCAGCAAATTGTTACACGCAAATTTTCTCATATCGTACGAGTTTGGTCTCACGCTTGACGTGCATTCAAGATGAGTCATTCGAGATAAATAGTCGCGCGAGAATTTTATTTCTCAATCGCTTATAGACCAGAGATATCAACATGCAATAAAAAAATATATATTTTTTCCCGATTATCGACATATGCATTTTTTTAAATGAGAATTTACGTCTCTCTATGATTATAAGATGAAAAATTATATTTAAAAATTGCTATTCGAAAATTCAGAAAAAATTATATTGTCAGAAAAATTGCACGTCGGAAAATTTTAATTTTTAAAAATTAAACTCCTTTTTATTCTATTTTTTTTCTAATAATTATTTCCATGTTTTATTATTCTTTCACATATTTTTATTATTTCTCCCCCCACTCCAAATATCGTGTCAATGGGATAGGAAAATTGGACGTCAGAAGATTTTAATTTTTAAAAATTAAACTCCTTTTTATTCTATTTTTATTCTAATAATTATTTCCATGTTTTATTATTCTTCCATATATTTTTATTATTTCTCCCCCCACTCCAGATATCACGTCAATGGGATAGGAAAATTGCACGTCAGAAGATTTAAATTTTTAAAAATTAAACTCCTTTTTATTCTTTTTTTATTCTAATAATTATTTCCATGTTTTATTATTCTTTCATATATTTTTATTATTTCTCCCCCCACTCCAGATATCACGTCAATGGGATAGGAAAATTGCACGTCAGAAGATTTTAATTTTTAAAAATTAAACTCCTTTTTATTCTTTTTTTATTCTAATAATAATTTCCATGTTTTATTATTCTTTCATATATTTTTATTATTTCTCTCCCCCCTCCCCCCTCCCTCCCCCCACTCTAGATATCGCGTCAATGGTATAGGAAAATTGCAGCGAACTTGTAAACGGATTCGCCAAGGACTATAAGGTCAGTCTTCTGTGACTATCGTAACTGCAATTTTTACGTTCTCTCTCGCTCTCTCTCTCTCTCTTTCTCATATGGATAAAATTATAAATGATTTTTTTTTAATAAATAAAATTTATTTGATTATTAATTTCAAACTTAAAAAAAAAAAAAAAAATATCGTTGGATAAGTTGTGAAAAGTTAATTATTTTCATCATTGAAAATTTTAACGATTTTTTTTTTTAAATAATAATTAAAAAAATTAAATAAATATTTATGGGGCCAAATATTGATAATTCTCAGATGGCCCAGTCAGGCGATTCGTCAAAATATTCACCGACGAGTAAAACAGGCCTAGATGGTAAGTCAATTTCTAAAATTGTGAATAATCACGAGAGTTCATTGACTCGAAATGCACTTGTGGGACGAATAACGGTTTTTTTTTTTTTTTTCATTCAATTGTATTTATTAATAATTTTCTCGTTAAATTGTAGAGTAAAAAAATATTATTATTCCTTTGCTGAAATTATTCTAATTTTTGACGAAAAAAAAAAAAAAAAAAAAAAAAAAAAAAAAAAAAAAAAAAAAAAAAAAAAAAAAAAAATCAGATAACGAAAAAATTCATCGAATGGATATTTTTTTTTTTATTTCTTAAATTTTTTTTTATAAAAGGTCCGGATCAAGTTTTACCATCGGATGTCGACGCGACCAGTCAGGCCTCGGGAAAAGTTCGCATAAAATTCGATAATAACGATCGTAATGCCGAGGTCATATCGGTACCGGGTCTTCTCGCGAGAGCTGCGAAAAATCACGCCGATAATATTGCGCTCGTGTCGACTCTGGGAATTGATGGAAATCGGAAAATATGGACTTGGAAGTTTGTGCAATAATTTGCAATCATAAATGTGTATATATGTATATAAAATATATATATATGTATATAAAATATATATATAAAAAATATATATATAAAATATATATATATAAAAAAAAAATTATATACATATATATATATATATAGCGATAAAATTACGTGTATATTGGAAACGTTGAATTTTTCATTGGAAAATGAACTGATCGATAAACTTGTATTACACAGGGAGTACGAGACTGAGGTGAGAATAGTGGCTAAAGCTTTTTTGAAATTGGGCCTCGAGCGTTATCACAGCGTGGGAATTCTTGGATTTAACACCCCCCAATGGTTCATCGCTGATATTGCAGCCATTTATGCTGGGTAAAATTTTAAAATATACATATATATATGTATGTATAGGGGAGGAATAGACACCCTTAAGGGTATACGTGAAAATAAATAACTAACTATATATATATATTCGATTATCGTTTAAAATTGCAAAATTACATATATATATATATTACATGTAAATATATATATATATATTATGTATAGGGGGGGAATGTGTGTAGACACCCTTAAGGGTATACCTGAAAATAAATAACTATATATATATATATATATTTGATTATCGTTTAAAATTGCAAAATTACGTATATATATATATTACATATAAAACAAAAATATATATAGATATATGTTTGTAATTTTTCAATTTTGAACGATTTTTTGTCAATTAATAAAAAAATATTTAATTAATAATAAAAAATTTAAAAATTTCCGCAGTGGCTTTGCAACTGGAATTTACACGACAAATTCGGCTGAGGCTTGCCAATACTGTGCCGAGAGCAGCAGAGCAAACATACTCGTGGTAGAAGATAACAAACAGTTGGAGAAAATATTGAGCATCAGGGAAAAATTGACGCACTTGAAAGCGATCGTCAAGTATGACGGAAGATCGAAGGAAAAAAATGTTTACAGCGTAAGCATTCTTGGATTTGTTTTTTTTTTTTTTTTTTTTTTTTTTAGATTTCGATCGATGGAAATTTTCAACGATTTATCGGAGTCGGAAGTCATCGTTTGAGTTCAAAAAGAATATTGATTGATCAACTTTATTTGAATAATGTATAATTTATCATCATTCTTAGATATTTATTCAAATGAAATAATTATCATTTATAAGAGAATAATTAATCACTTTGTATTTATTGGAACAAAAAAAATCTAATTAACCATTTTTGAATTATTCATGATTTTTTTTCGTTGCTTTAATTTTGCCACATTTTACAGTGAGAAATAATCATAATAATTAACCATTTTTTAATTATTCATGATTTTTTTTTATTGCTTTAATTTTGCCACATTTTACAGTGAGAAAAAATCATAATAATTAACCATTTTTTAATTATTCATGATTTTTTTTTATTGTTTTAATTTTGCCACATTTTACAGTGAGAAAAAATCATAATAATTAACCATTTTTGAATTATTTATGATTTTTTTTTATTGCTTTAATTTTGCCACATTTTACAGTGAGAAAAAATCATAATAATTAACTATTTTTGAATTATTTATGATTTTTTTTTATTGCTTTAATTTTGCCACATTTTACAGTGAGAAAAAATCATAATAATTAACGATTTTTGAATTATCGTATAATATTTAATATAATTTAATTATTTAATTTCGCCACATTTTAAAGTGAGAAAAAATCATAATAATTAACCATTTTTTAATTATCGTATAATATTTAATATAATTTAATTATTTAATTTCGCCACATTTTAAAGTGAGAAAAAATCATAATAATTGACCATTTTTTAATTATCGTATAATATTTAATATAATTTAATTATTTAATTTTGCCACATTTTACAGTGGGACGAAATTCTACAGATCGGCAGATCCGAGTCTGATGAAGGGCTCGATGGAGTTCTTAAAACGATCGGTGTAAACGAATGCTGCACTTTGGTCTATACGGTGAATAAAATTTATTTTTTACGTTCGATAGAAAAGGAGAAAAAAAAGAAAAAAAAAAAAAAAGTTTTGACAGTGATTGGTACGTTTTATTTACAGTCCGGAACTGTGGGAAATCCTAAAGCTGTTATGTTGAGTCACGACAATATCGTGCACGATGCAATGGCAATTTGCGAAAAGTCCAATTACATTCAAGGACAAGAAGTTATCATCAGCTATCTGCCCTTGTCACACGTCGCGGCTCAGGTGAGATATATATATAAAATGAACTATTGAGAAAATATGGGATTTTTGATAATTCACGACGATCCGCACCGAAAAAAAAAAAAACAGATTTAATTCAATTTTTCTTTGATAAAAATTAAATTGATTATAATTGAATAAAATTTCATTAAATTTAAATGAAATTTATTTCTACAATATTTATGCAGGATAATAAAAAAATTAAAATTTTCGAAATATTCTGGGATTTCAGGTCGTCGATATTATCCTTTGATATTTCACGACGATCCACACCGAAAAAAAAAAAAACAGATTTAATTCAAATTTTCTTGGATAAAAATTAAATTGATTATAATTGAATAAAATTTCATTAAATTTAAATTAAATTTATTTCTACAAAATTTATGCAGGATGATAAAAAAATTAAAATTTTCGAAATATTCTGGGATTTCAGGTCGTCGATATTATCCTTTGATATTTCACGACGATCCACACCGAAAAAAAAAAAACAGATTTAATTCAAATTTTCTTGGATAAAAATTAAATTGATTATAATTGAATAAAATTTCATTAAATTTAAATGAAATTTATTTCTACAATATTTATGCAGGATAATAAAAAAGTTAAAATTTTCGAAATATTCTGGGATTTCAGGTCGTCGATATTATCTCATCAATGGTGATAGGTGCGACGGTATATTTTGCGGATAAAAATGCCTTGAAGGGTTCTCTGATAGAGACCCTCGTTGTGGCAAGACCAACGATATTTTTGGGTGTCCCGAGAGTTTGGGAAAAAATTTATGAAAAAATGATGGCTGTTGCTCGTAGCAATGGAGCGATTAAAACTTGGATAGCAACATGGGCAAAGTCACATGGTCTGCATTACAATATGAACAAAATGGCCGGATTGGATTATAAAAGTTGGGGTTACGTTATCGCAAAGGCTCTCGTATTTAACAAAGTAAAGGCAAATCTTGGCTTTGATCGATGTAAATTATTTTTCACCGCTGCTGCTCCACTCAGTGTTGATATTCAGAGATATTTTATGAGTCTCGATATACCCCTCATGGAGGCTTACGGAATGTCCGAGAGTAGCGGGGGTCACACTATGAGCAGCAACGATAATTACAGGTGCTAAGAAATATTAAAAAAAAAAAAATCAACTCTCACAATTTATAAATTTAATCAATGAGAAAAAAAAAATTCTTCGCGATCAATTTATGGAAATATGATTTTTTTTCATATTCACAAATTCGGATTTTCTTTAAATCAAATATCCTAAGAATTTTGAATATTTTTATTGGAATTTGATGAGTTAAAAAAAAAATGGCAGAATCAAAAAGCCTCGTGAAAAAAATAAATAAAAAATAACACATTATCGCATAAATATTGTTTTGTATGTTTAAACGCAGAATGGGAAGTGTGGGGTCAGTTATGCCAGGATTTAAGACGAAATTGGATAATCCTGATGCTAAGGGCGAGGGAGAAATTTGCATGGGAGGACGTCACATTTTTATGGGTTATTTGAACGATGTCGAAAAAACGAAAGAGACTAAAGACGAGGATGGATGGTTGCACAGTGGCGATATAGGAAAAATTGATGAGAATGGATTTCTTTATATAACTGGTAAAATGAAAATGAGATTTTTTTTTTTTTTAATTAAATCGTTTTTTACTTAAATCTGATAATTTTTATTTTTATACTTTTTTTAAACGATTTTATAATTTTTTTTTCATTTATTAAGGGCGAATAAAGGAACTTTTGATAACAGCCGGTGGAGAAAATGTCCCTCCAGTACCGATCGAGCAAACTTTACTGGCTCAATTGCCAGCTTTGAGCAACGCAATGCTAATTGGTGATACGAGAAAATTCCTGACGATTTTAGTCACGTTGAAGGTAAAGAATGATTTTTTTTTTTTAAATCATTTAATGATTTTTAAACTTGGCGAAAAAAATTTACGATGTTTTATGAATTTTCATTGAATTTAATTTTTTAGAGATTTTTGGGCTTCATAAACATTCTCAACTCATTTTTAGGGAGGAAAAGGAGATGGAAAATTTTTTAAATAAAAATTTCCTGCTATGTGAAATGTATAATTTTTTTTTTTTCATCAAAGATCGACATGGGTGACGAAAAAATTTACGATGTTTTATGAATTTTCATTGAATTTAATTGTTGAGAGATTTTTGGCTTTCTTAACTCATTTTTATAAAAATTTCCTGCGATGTGAAATGTATAAATTTTTTTTTTTCATCGAAGATCGACATGGATGACGAAAAAATTTACGATTTTTTATTAATTTTTTCATTGAATTTAATTTTTGGGCTTCATAAGCATTCTTAACTCATTTTTAGGGAGGAAAAGGAGATGGAAAATTTTTTAAATAAAAATTTCCTGCGATGTGAAATGTATAATTTTTTTTTTCATCAAAGATCGACATGGATGACGAAAAAATTTACGAATTTTTCTGAATTTTCATTGAATTTAATTTTGGAGAGATTCTTGGGCTATGTGATTTTTTTTTTCTTTTTTCATCAAAGATCGACATGGATGACGAAAAAATTTACGAATTTTTATGAATTTAATTTTTGAGAGATTCTTGGGCTATATGATTTTTTTTTCTTTTTTCATCAAAGACCGATATGGATTCTGAAACTGGGGCACCTCTCGAGACATTGACAGAACCTACGAGATCCTGGGCGAAATCGATCGGATCTAAAGCGACGACGGTGACGGAAATTTTAAAAAATCGTGATCAAGCAGTGAGTAGAAATGAGAAAATGACTAGAAAAAAAAAAAAAAAAAGAATCATCGAGTGATAAATTTTACCTTTTTTTTTCTCTCCTCGCTCAGATTTACAAAGAGATCGAGTCAGCGATCAAAAGAACGAATGAGCAAGCGACGAGCAATGCTCAAAGAGTACAAAAATTTCAAATTTTGCCACACGATTTTTCTTTACCGACTGGGGAATTGGGACCAACGCTCAAGGTCAGAAGAAACATCATCGTTAACAAATACGCGGATCTCATTGAAGAGATGTACAAATAATTTGTACATCGATAATAAATTAAATAAATAGAATATAAATTAATATATAAATTAATTCGAAACAATTGGAGGAATATTTTTGTGATATTAGGAGGACGAAATATTCATTTGGCGATGCAAAAATTTGTAATTAGATATAAATTTTTTTTTTTTGGGAATATACAGAGAGAGAGAGTTTAATCCTTTTTGTCCTATAATTGAAAAGTCCCGATGGCGCCACAATCGACAGGAAAATCGATCACGTGTTGATTTTCCACGAGCCTGACACGTGTTTATTATATTTCGTCCGATTACGTTATCACGAACGAGGCTCACACGAGTATTTTGTTGTGTGAGAGGGTTAACCCTCGTTGGTCAACTGGGGTCAAAACGACCCCATGTTTTTTTTATTTTAATTAGTGCATTTCGCACTTTACAGCTTTGACTTTGAAGCCTTTTTTTCGATAACTAAAAATTATCTTTTAAAAAATCTAACGGTCCAACCTTAAAGTCCTATAATTGAAGTCTCGATGGCGCCACAATCGACAGGAAAATCGATCACGCGTTGATTTTTCACGAGCCTGACACGTGTTTATTATGTTTGGGTCCAATTACGTTACCACGAACGAGTCTCACACGAGTATTTTATTGTGTGAGAGGGTTAACCCTCCTTGGTCAACTGGGGTCAAAACGACCCCATGTTTTTTTTTTTAAATTAGTGCATTTCGCATTTTGCAGCTTACGAAAAAGTGGCAGATAAAAAAAAGTGGAGAGATAATAATTGCCACGATTAAAATTTCCAAATATTATCCTAAAAGCGAGAATTATTTTTTTGTTTTTTAAATATTATTAAATTCCATTAGGCCAAGATTTCAAATGAATTATTATTTTCGAAAATATTTTTCGATGTTTTGAAATGAATAAATTTTATTTGAAAATCTTGACTTAAAAGAATTAATTTAAAATTAATTTAAAATTAATTAATTTTAATAAGATAATATTAGGATTTTAATCCGTTAATAATCCGTGCCTTTCGATCATTAAAAAATGCAAAAAAATAACGTAAGAATAATAAAAATTCTAAAAAAACCATTAAATTCCACCTGCAATTATTTTACTCAATAATTATAATCTTTATTTTCATTACATATCTCCATTCTCCATTATTCAAAACGAATACAAAAATAAGATCGAATTTCCATTAGCAAGCCTATCCGTGAAGAAGATGAAACAGAGAAATAGGGCGTTATCGTTATTTATTTATTTATTTATTTATTTTTATTTTTGTTTATTCATTTACTTAACTTTTGTTCAAGTTTTTCTCTCATTTATCTCGAGTTTAAAACTGAAATATATTAAGATGAATGAATTTAAGCGTTTATATATTATAATTTACGATTTTTTTTTTTTTTTTAACTCTTCGATTATGATTCGAGCATCATTTATACACACGTGCATCTCGACAGCTAGACGGATAAAGATTTTTTTTTTTGTTTTCCTTTCATCATTTTGCGAAAATGTGAAATTTTTCGTGTATGAAAAATATTCTCGACAAGCACATCACAGCGTCTTTGAATGAAGAAATAAAAGAAAACGAAAGATAAAAAAAATGGAAATTTATTCAAATTCTATTATTCTCGTTTGGGCCTTTAACGCGTGAACTTTAATAATTACGCCATCACTAGCCTATGCATTGTTTATCTCATCGATATATATGCTATATAGGCGTTTTAATTTTTGTTGTTTTTTTTTTCCTGATTTGAAGAGAAAAAACAAAAAAAAAACAAATTTATTCAAATTCTATTATTCTCGTTTGGGCCTTTAACGCGTGAACTTTAATAATTACGCCATCACTAGCCTATGTATTGTTTATCTCATCGATATATATGCTATATAGGCGTTTGTGAGTGTGATTTAATTTTTGTTGTTTTTTTTTTCCTAATTTGAAGAGAAAAAACAAAATTATTCAAATTTTATTATTCTCGTTTGGGCCTTTAACGCGTGAACTTTAATAATTACGCCATCACCAGCCTATGCATTGTTTATCTCATCGATATATATGCTATATAGGCGTTTTAATTTTTGTTGTTTTTTTTTTTCCTAATTTGAAGAGAAAAAACAAAAAAAAAAAACAAATTTATTCAAATTCTATTATTCTCGTTTGGGCCTTTAACGCGTGAATTTGCATTGTTTATCTCATCGATATGTGCTATATATCGATTACTCGATTTGACTGCGATGAAAAGAGGCGTATGTGAGTGCGTTTTAATTTTTGTTGTTTTTTTTTATTCTTCGTTTTTTTTTTCTTCTTCAAAATAGGAAAAACCGGAAGTTTATCGGCCTATCGACTCTATCGTTGCATGAAAAATACGATCCTCTGGACTCTCCGTGAATCACACATTTCTCAAAAGTAAAATGTACACTATAAATATATATATATATATATGAGTTTTGTTTTTATTTTTTATTTTTTTTCGTTTTCATGGAAAATTGTGACGTCCTCATCTGCTGAGTTTATCGCCGGTTGGTTAATTGTGAAAAAAAAGCGCTGATGAATCTATGAAAAATGATTCGTAGTCAAGCAAAAAAAAAAAAAAGAAAAGAGAAAAATTGAATGGCGGCAAAGCTTTTCGTGACGATCTACGTGAATTCGACGTTTCTACCTGCAGATTAACGTCTGACATTATTTTTATTTTCCTTATCAGCCGCGGACAAACTTAATAATACCTAAGAAACTTTTTTTTACTTTACGTCGCTTATGAACTATTGAACTTTGACTCTCGTTTTTTTTTTCTCCACCTCTACCTAACCCGTTTACTGGCAAAAAAAAAATTAAAAAAAAAAAACAAATCAGTTGAATTTTCTCGCTCGAGAAATATCGTTCGACCCTCGAAACTTACGAACTACTCGAAGTATTAAATTTTTGTTGTATTATGGAAGTTTTTCGCTGCGGCACAGACTCCGGAGTTGGAATAGCATCGCCAGTTGGCAGAACTCCGGCAGGCTTCGGTTTGGCCGTTGATTTTTGTTTGGCCATCTGGTAATCCCCCGAATCAAAGTATTTTTGCTAAAAAATAATTTTTATTTTTTCTCTCTCTTATTTCTTTTGTGTATTTTTGTATTTTCTTCTACGGGAGCTCACAGATACGTGCATGGATGTGGAATTTTCTTGAATTATCTTCCATTGAAAAAAAACTCTTTCTTCGATTTTTTGGCTCGTGACGAATTTTCACGAATTTTAATTGTTTTTTTTTTGTTTTGTTTTCTCACAGATTTTCATTGTTTGCAAAGAATTTTTTTTTCTAAGCAAATTCCAGATTGGTTGACGAGTATGCACACACAAACACACACTTAGTAAGAGCAAACTTGACGAAATTTTTTATAAAGCCTTAATTGCTATCCCAAAAGTAATAATTCTCATTAAGGATTACTTTTGGGACGTGAAAAAAAAATTAATACAATACGCTAAAGCACCTAGGGAGATAATACGTCTCAAGCAATTGATTTTTTAGCATATAAAATTCAATTTTTAGACACAAAAACCGACAAGGATTGTTGCCATCACCGAAAATATTATTAATAATGGTCACGACTGAATTAAAAAAAAATCAGAATACTATTTGAGTAATTAGGGTAAACCCACCAGTAAATGAATGCTTAAGGATTACTTTTGGGACATGAAAACAAATTAATAAAATACGCTAAAGGACCTAGAGAACTAATACGTCTCAAGCAATCGTTTTTTTAGCATATAAAATTCAATTTTTAGACACAAAAACCGACAAGGTTTGTTACCATCACCGAAAATATTATTAATAATGGTCACGACTGCATTTTTAAATAAATCAGAATACTATTTGAGTAATTAGGGTAAACCCACCAGTAAATCAACGCTCAAGGATTACTTTTGGGACGTGAAAAAAAATTAATAAAATACGCTAAAGCACCTAGGGAGATAATACGTCTCAACCAATTGATTTTTTAGCATATAAAATTGGATTTTTAGCCACAAAAACCGACAAGGATTGTTGCCATTACCGAAAAAATTATTAATAATGGTCGCAGCTATGCAAAATTTTAATTTGCGATAATTATTTATCGTTTTTTTTTTTTAAATCTCTTACAGATATTCAAATAATTATTTCGTTAGAATATTCAATCGAATGGATAACGAATAAACGATCACAATTTTCAAAAATTCAAAAATTGTGTCCTGTGATAAAAAATATAGTTAAAAATATAGTTAAAAAAGGAAAAAAAAATTAAAGGATCGAGTGAGAAGAATTCAATGCCATTGTCACCAATAGTGCATATGCAACAATTTTTTATATCCCATTCAAATGATTATTCTGAGAAAATAATTTTCAAATAATGAGAAATTATTACTTTTTCATTATTTTTGGAAATTTTGATAATTATTTTCTCCGAATAATTTTTTAATAGTCTCCATAAACAATTGAATCAAATTGAATTCGATTTTGTGTTATAAAACCTGAAAATTTCACGAAAATGCATGGCAGGGGGGAGGGGAAATGGGCCAAACGAAACGGAACAGAAGCAGCGCAAGCAGGAAAATAAATAGCAAGATCAGATATCGATTTTTTGAGTTTTCTTTCTCTCCAATAAATACGAAAAATCTGATGAGAAAAAAAAATATATATTTTGACTCACCCCTTTGGCCAGCCTTTTCTGCAAAAATGCCGAATGTCCACTGATCGGTCTGCCACCACCAGCATGTGGAAATTTAGCTTTTAATTTGGCTTCCTCGAGTTTTTCAATGTCATTATGTGACAACTGGAATAAAGAGAGAAGAAAAATATATTTCTCATAATTTTGAAAAATAATATTCATTTGAAATAAGAAAAAACTCGGGATATTTGAATTGCAGTAACGATGAAAATTGTATTGTCAGGTTGGTACATAACCTAAAAATTGGAAAAAAACGATATTAAGCCGGTGAAGCTCCAAGGTTACAGATAATATCAATAATATAAAATTTCCAATGAATATTTCAACAGTTACAAAGTTTTATTAAGTGTTACGAGATTAGTGATAAAAATTTTATTCACCTCGACCGTTTGAGTCGGTTCGTTTGTTTGTTCGGCGTTCATGTTTGCACGTTACAATACGACTCGACTTGCGACTTGTCTCGGCTGCAGCTGCTCGCACACTCTCTCTCTCTCTCCCTTCCCTCTCTGGTTCACCCTGGTTTAGCCCACAAATAACGCGAGAATGCGACACAAATGAATTTAACGCGATAGTTTTGTGCTATCGGTCGAATCCCGAAGCAAAATCCACCGCTCGAACAATTCAAAACTTTTCACAAACATTCACCAAGTCGAACGTACTTTTTCAAACTTTCAAATGTTTGTTCTCTAAACGCCCAAGGTGATCTGGGCCCCGTTTTACACCTGGGCATCAGATAAATGAAAGAGTACTCTCGTGATTTCGTTTATCACGTAATTAGAATCGACCGTATAATGAAAGAAAGAAAAAAAACAGGGGGATGAACGATGATGCGATGGAGTCACAAAACAAACTAGAGTCAAGATGGCGGCGATCTACTCGGTGGCTCCCTCTCAAGGCGCCACCGAGCACTCGATCGCCGCCATATTGAGTCTATAGCTATAGTTTGTTTTCTGACTATATCTGATTCAAGATGTCTGAATTCTGCTCTATCGAATCATCCCGTGTTTGTTTTCTTAACTTAACCTCGTAATTTGATTGTCAACAGTTGAAATTTGATAGTATTTGGCGCAAAATAATAATGGAGATTCCACGAGAGGTAAGAATCGAAAAGTTTAAATGAAAATTGATTTTTTGTAATTTCCTTTATTGCGAAATTAATTTGTATTGAATCCTTAAGGCTGATGCGCTTTCAATGACCGGATCGATAGACAATTTTTCCACATATTCCCAGTCAACTGAACGAAAGGTGGAGAAAAATATTCTCGAGAATCACTCGGATTTGTCGCTGATTGCCGAGGCATTGAACGAAATCATGGCAGAGTCAAATGCTCGAAACAGAGAAATAGCAGAATTATTGGGACAGCTTGACATTGAGACAAAACCAATGCCCAAGGTCATTCAGGAGACTTTTGCCAAAGTTTCAGCTGTTCTGAGAACGGAAGGTTTGCCGGAAGTGGATGAGATCGCGTTGACAATACAAATGGAAGATAAACGGAGAGAATCAAACAGAATAGCTTATGAAAAAAGAAAATTGAAGAGCAGATATGATGAATTGTGCAAAGGGCACAGTGGCGTCCTCCAAAAACTAAACAAAGCTCGAGAGAGCACTGAGAGTTTGCAACAATATTTGGAAATGGCATCCATGAATCATGAGGAGGAATACGCAAATCGAATATTCATGGGCACAAAATTGAACGATTATAGACAAACGGCCGATAAAATACAAGAAAGTTTGCCTGCGAGCAATGATTTTTATCCTGAAAAAATATTGGAAAAATATGATGATTGTTTGAAGTTGGAAGAGGAATTAAGAGCGTTGGACAAATCTTTGAGTGAATATGGCGATTTGTCGACAAATTTGTCCGAGGCGAAAACAAAGATCGAGGAGATGGAAAAATATATCAAGGATTTGGACCATACTCTGTTTCCAAAAATGAAATGAACGATTTCCCTGATTTCTTTATGATTTTCACAAAATATATATAATTTTTTTGTTTTTTTTTTTTTTACTATGAAGTCTTAAAGAAATAAAAGTTTCACTTTTTTGTACATTTCTGGAGAAATTTGCCAATAAATTCGGGCAAATCTTTAAGTAAATATGGCGATTTGCCGACTAATTTGCCCGAGGCGAGAACAAAGACTGAACGAAACGAAATGAAGGATTTCTTCCATTTGTTTATCATTTTCACAATATATATATATATATATATATATATATATATATTTTTGTTTTCACTATGTACAGTCTTAAGGAAATTAAAGTTTTACTTTTTTTGTACATTCCTGGAGAAATGAAAGTTACTGGACAAAAAAAATCGTTAATACAGAGTCACCGATAAATTTTTCAGAGATGAAAATATAAATCGAAAACGAAAAATACACGAAATAAGCAATTTTGTCGTTTCTCTCATAAGATAAAATGTATATACTTTTTTTTAAACCTTGTACAGTCTTGAAAAAAATAAAAATTAGACTTTTTTGTACATTGAGAGAGGAAATTATTATTAAATTGTTGGAAAAAAGAATTCAATAAAAACGAAGATTCGTCGAGAAATTTGTCTAGGGAGCGAGTGAGCCGTTATTTGTAAATGTGAAAAAAGCCATTCTGTTGTTTCGTTTGATAAAAAAAATTCTGAGAAAATAGAAATTCTCTACATTGGCCAAGATATTTTTAAGGAGAACTTTTTCATCGAGAATTCATCGAATGAAAGTATTTTTCATTAGGGATTTAACGAATCCCTATGTACTCGAGGAAAAAAAATTATTTCTTTTGTGAAATTTTTTTTTTCCCAACTTGCATTTTGCGATAGAAAAAATAAAAGAAAAAAAATACTATTAAAATCCATATTTGGATTGAGTCTGTTTTTTGGCCATGGGAGCCGTTATTTGTAATCGTGAAATAAGCCATTTTGTTGTTTCGTTTGATAATAAAAAAAATTCTGAGAAAATATAAATTCTCTACATTGGCCAAGAAATAAAAAAAAATTAAATGAAAAGTTTACCCAAGTCGAGGAGGAAAGATGATTTTATCATTTCATTAAAGATTTTCCCGAACTATTTCCTTTTTTCACTATGTACTTTTAAGGAAAAAATTTTCATCGAGAATTCACCGACTGAAAGTATTTTTCATTAGGGATTTAACGAATCCCTATGTACTCGAGGAAAAAAAATTATTTCTTTTGTGAAAATTTTTTTTTTCCAACTTGCATTTTGCGATAGAAAAAAAATAAAAGAAAAAAAATACTATTAAAATCCATATTTGGATTGAGTCTGTTTTTTGGCCATGCGATTTTGCGACCACGTGTTTTTCAGCTCAACTTCCATGGCTTTTGCTTGATGAGCCAGATAGGTGATTTGATGTTTTTTCTTTGATTGGCTGCTGGGTCCAGCTCCTTGCATCGAAACGGGCCTCTGAACGGGTTCCTCCGTCAATGCTTTGACGAGCCATTCGCGCTCATCCGGTTTTATGTCCTCGCCATTAATTTCAATAATATTGGCCTCGTCGATCATTTTGTTCTTCCTTTTAACTCCACGTTTGCCGCAAAGATATTCGATCGCTTTGTCATCAAACGCGACATTTCCCTCAGCGTCGACATTAAATTCTTGCTCAGGAACAGGCAATTTTGGTCCAACTTCTGCCTTGTTTTTCAACAAAATTTCCTCACGTGGCATATTCATCACCGTACTCATTAGAGTTAATTGACTCGCGTCAAATTCAATTTCCTCAGCTACGTTCTCACTTTTCGTATCGTGAGGAAAAATTTTCACCTCCGTCATTTCATCATCGGTCATCGAATCTTTAAATTCTTTGATCTCTGAGACGCTATGAAAATTTGATTTTGCTGAAATTTCAATTTCCGGCAAAATTGTCGATTTTGAGAGTGAAAAAAAATCTCCGACTCCCTCATCGTCGTCCTCCGAATTTGAGTCGTAATCCAATGCTGGCAAAAGTTTTTTAACTTCTTTTTCATTCGTTTTATCGGTCGGGATTTTTGGTAAATTTTTAGGGAAATTTTTTTGAGGCACGCGTGTCGTTTTATTCGCGGAATTTCCAACGGATTTTGCGAGAACGTGGGGTATGAGATTGTTCTTTTTTGTGATTATTTCACTCTTTGGTGGTGGAAGAATCGAAAATAATCCTGTGCCTTTCTGGGAAAATTGTGAAATTGTCAAATTCATTAATTATTATTATTATTGTTTTTTTTTTTAATTGTGAAATTGTCAAATTCATTAATTATTATTATTATTATTGTTTTTTTTTGAAATTGTGAAATTGTCAAATTCATTAATTATTATTATTATTATTGTTTTTTTTTAAATAATTTTATTAATTACATACCTTTGATGCTGTTGGCTTGTTCTTGCTCTTCTCAAGATCTTCATCGACATCCTTGAACTGTAAATTGAAGTACAAAATTAAAGCTATTTCATGATAGTTGAATATAATTAAGGTGATTAATTAGAATATCATTAAGGTAATGGTAGTTAAATAATTTTTATTATTTATTGTATTTATTATTTATTATTTATTATTTATTATTTTATTATTTTTATTATTTATTATTTTATTATTTATTATTTTATTATTAACAGTTTAGTAATAATAGTAATTAATAATTTTCTATTAATTGGCGAAAAATTATTGCAAGAAATTTTGAATATTGGGAAAAAATTATTCTCACCTCTGACAGTGAAGGTATGGAAATTTTGGCAGGTCCTTTGTCTTTTTTCGTAGGTTTATCAACAATTTGTTGTTTTGGTGGAAAAAGAGGAATATCATCATCCTCGGGCACATCATTGTAATCATTTTGAGAATTTTTTGGTTTTGGAAGAGCACCAAAACCTATTCTACTCTCGATTATTTCATTGTTTTTCGTATTATTTTTTTCCTCCAATTCGACAGAGATTTGTGTATTTTTCGGAATTGGCAGATTCATGTGAATTTTTGAATTTTTTGAATGATTCGTTTCAACGTTAATCGACGTAATTGGAATTTTATTTTGAGCGTTATTTTGTGGATTTTCCGAGTTAACCTCATCGTCGCTACTCTCGTCACTACTTCCGTACGCCACGAGGCTCATTTTTCCCCAAATGACAAAATTTAAAATCGGTCTAATTACTCTTATACTCTTACATTACGTTAGTTAATTAATTAACGATCAATATTTTTAATAGTCTTTGTATTGTCCGTTAAATTATTTACGACTACGAAGCTTTTACTGGGAATTGAGAATTATTCTTTGGTGTATTTTTCAATTACGATATTTCGTTCGCTACGGAGAACTACGTGGATATGGGAATTTAGGTGTTCGTGTCGGTAAGTCAGGAAATATTTTTATCGGTCGAGTTATTGATGAGAAAAACTTGATATGAATTTCGGCACATATAGGTTATGGTTTGACACGTCACAAAAATCGCGTATGCGTATATGTACACAAATGCAAAATGTCATATTCATGAATGAAATCCACGTAATTTTTTGCATAATTTTCCCGTTTATCCCAATCACACCAAAACGTATTTACTGTTTGCATTATCAATTAAATCGCAATCGATTTATACAACGCTCTACAGTCCCTGCACACACATATATATATATATATGTATTGAGCTGGCGCGCGTCAAGCAGAAGCGAACATCTGTGGAATTTCAGTATGTAGCAGGCACGCTAGCGTACACAGCTGTCATTGTTGCATTTACATTGTCGTTTCTTCTGAACATTCCGACGCATATTTTTCGGCCTAGTTAATTATCGGTACGCTCGCGAGTGGTAATTAAAAAAAATGTGCGTCTGCCGTGAGACAATCGAGATATTTAGAGATCGAGGAAAGCGTTAGAACTTGAACTTGAAAACAACAAAATAGTCAATATAATTCGAAAGAAAAAAAGAAGAATAAACAAACCGGAAGTGCGTCTGTGAATGTTCCATTTAATTTTGTTCCATTATTTTTTTCGTAAATCGTGATCGTCTCGTTTTCGTTTCGTAATTCGTGAAATAATTATGACGTGGTTTTCAAACAATCTTTTTCGTTCGATTGTCGTTTATTTGACGATTGTCAATGCAACCGAAGCTGTTCTTCAGGATTTTTTTAATCCACAGGTAAGCGTGACAGAACGAAGAATATTTTAATTCTTTAATTATTAAAAATATAATTTTTTGTTTGATGAACGAAAAAATTGGCGAAAACAAAATTTCAATATTCGTAAAAATGGCGGCAAAATTTTTGTTCCATTTGAAATATGTCAAAATTTTACGAAAACTTTTCTTCTTTCTACCCCTCCCCCCTCCCCCAACTCAACCCTAACTGACCTCCTTATTAACTTTCAGCACAGAAAAAGTCATTTGCCTGATAGGAAATTTGGCTATGACGATTATTCGGATTATCCGGAAGTAAAGGATGAGAGAGAACACGGGCCTAGCGCGCAGTGGGCTCGAATACCACAAAGAACTATTCAATCTCCAAAATATGTTCACGCGGCGACGGAAACTTCCGGTGGACTTTCAGATGCATTGGATCCGAGTTAGTAAAATGATTATTTTGTTTTTGTTTTTTTTTTTCAAGACAACAAATTGAAAACTTGTATTTTGAAGCTGAAAAAAAAATACGATAAATGACTAAAGTTTGAATTTAATTTAACAAAAGAATTATCATGTTTTGTGTTAAAAAAAAAATAAAAAAAATAATCTTATTTTTTTTTTCAGACCAATTTTCCGCTTGCAAATTTATTGATTTATTTATTGACTTTTTACATGAAAAAATTCTGTGGTTTAAAAGTTACGGACAAAAAAAATTTGAAAAATTTAACAAAATTTGAAATTAACAAAGTTACGGTAAATTGAGCAGCAGAGAATTATCGGGATTTATTTCAAAAGATAGAGAATATTTGTGTTGGCCAAAAATTTCAATTGTGGAAAAATGAGATTATTTCAGTAAAAAGATAAAATGATTGGAATTGATTTAGAGATTTTTTTTTTTTTCAGAACGTTTAATCACGTTGGATAATTATTGATAAAAAAAAAAAATTGAAAGAAATTCGTAATATTGAATATAAAAATATTTCAATTTATTGAATTTCAAATTTATGCAATTTAATTTTTTTTCCACATGAACGTTTAGATATATCATGGGAGAGCCATTGGATGTCGGATTTAAATCTCGGCCAGTTATCAGCGGTCGATATGGATCCTAAAGGAAGAATCGTAGTATTTAGCAGACGCGATAGAATTTGGGGACTTGGAACGTTCGATAATAAAAATAAATTTGACTCCAGTTACGGTCCTATAAAGCAAAATACGATAATTATTTACGACAAAATGGGACGAAAAATTTTAGAATGGGGCAAAAATATGTTTTATTTACCTCACGGATTGACGATCGATAATGAGGGAAATTATTGGATGACTGACGTTGGGCTTCATCAAGTTTTTAAATTTGATGCTCGAGATATTGAAAAAAATTGGAATAATTTGAAAAATATCGAGAACGAGACCGCCATTGATCTCCTGGACATTCACGATCATGAAAATCGTTTCAAATCGAGCATCGTTAAACCTTCAATAATACTCGGCGAAGCATTTCAGCCTGGCGACGATTTGCGAAGATTTTGCAAACCAACGGCCATTGCGGTTGCAAAAAATGGGGATTTTTTCGTTAGCGATGGTTACTGCAATTCGAGGATCATTAAATTCGACAAAAATGGCGATGTGATATCACACTGGGGTCGTTCTTGGTCATCTGCGGGTAAAAATAATTTTTTTCATTATTTCCTCGAACTTTGTTGAGAGAAAAAAAATCTGAGAAATTAAGAAAAATAATATAAATTAAAATGAGAAGAATAATTTTTGTTATTTGCTCGAAAAAATCATTAAAAATTCAATAAAAAGATCTGAGACATTGAGAAAAATAATAAAATAAGAAGATGTTTTTTTTTCTCTCAATTTGATAGTTAAATACAAAAAATGTTATTTATTTTTCCAGATAATTTGAGCAAATCGCCGCCATCTTATGCTCTCTTCGTTCCTCATTCTCTGGCACTGGCTGAGGATCAAAATTTAATATACGTGGCTGATCGTGAGGATGGTCGTGTAATGTCGTACAATGCACAAAATGGCACTTTTTATCGTGAATACAAAAATATTTTAATTGGCACAAGAATTTATGCCATAGCTTATGCAAGGGAAAAAATTTATCTCGTAAATGGTCAGGACGTTTATGCATCGCGTAAATTTCACGTGAGAGGTTTTGTCCTCGATACTATCAGCGGCTCGATAATTTCTCAATTTGGTCCTGGACGTAATGACATGCTCGCACCTCATGATATCGCAGTTTCTGACGACGGCTCGGAAATTTATGCTGTCGAGCTGGATGCTCACAAAATTTATCGATTCACGCAAGGTAAATTAAATTAGAATTATATTTAGATTAAGTGTAAATTTTATCAAATTTTCAAATATTAAATTTAAATGATAAAATTCAAATAAATTCAATTACTCCGCTGGTCTACATAATTTTTTATCTATTTTTTTTATGTCGGGTCACTGATGACCCCGGTGTAGACCAGAGGGTTGAATTTTCCAAAATAATATATTCTACAGGCATGATAATAAAAATATCAGCAAATTTGACTTTTGCCAGAAATATAACGAGAAATTCGGCTAATTTGGATTAAATTAATTATTAAATTAGACAAAATGGCGGATATTAAATTTACAAAAAATTGAATTAAATAGAACACGTGATTAATTTAAAAAAAATATATATATACTTTTTACAGACATAAGGACAAAATCATCGGGTAACTCGAGTTTTGCTGGTGATACAACCGGAAGTTCTCACCATCCATTTGTACCACTTACTGATTCTACGATGGGCAATGCGTCAAATGAACAAAATGGCGCTGGCTCACTCGTACTCTCGATAATAATTTGTGCGATGCTTCTCATTGGTTTGTGCCTTGCGGTTGCTGCTGTCGTGGCGAGATGTCAAAAGAGAGGTAAACGACGTAGGTCGAACGTTGAATGGCTAAAGTTAGTCGATTAAGGCATGGAAACCTCGACGTTTTTTTTTTTGTTCCATAATTTCCTTAACTCCTCCACGCTGGGACTTTCGCTTCTTTAAATTTCGGTTATTGTTGCGAAAATCTTGATACATTTAATTTTGAAAATTATTGGAGCGTCCAGTAGAGATCCTGGGGAGTATCCATGAATTTTTACGATTTTTTAAAAGCCCAAATTTTCGTCTTGTAATTTCCTCAAGTTCTCCACGGTGGGACTTAAGGCCCAAGCAAAAAATTTCGCTCATTATTCTTTAAATTTCGGTTATTGTTGCAAAAATCTTGATACATTTAATTTCGAAAATTATTGGAGCGTCCAGTAGAGATCCTGGGGAGTATCCATGAATTTTTTACGATTTTTTAAAAGCCTAAATTTTTGTCTTGTAATTTCCTCAAGTCCTCCACGGTGGGACTTAAGGCCCAAGCAAAATTTTTCGCTCAAACGACCTTTTTAATGTAAGATTATTGGGCTTGGCAATTATGAGTTTATAATAATTAAAAAAAATTTAAGACAATTTATCACGATTTTTCAGTATTTTAAATGGAATTATATCACGTTATATTATTGCACGAGACCTCAACCACGATTGTGATATTTGTACTCGCTTTGTTAATTTATTTATTATTGATAATTATCTGACAACTGAAATAGACATTTTTTTTAACGTTTTTTTTTTTGTTCTTTTATATTTTATTTTCCTTTTTTTGCTCTCTAGACGTTTTTGGGTCGTTTTTTAGTTGATTAGAATTAAAAATTTTAAGGCAATTTAGCACGATCTATGTTACTTTTAATTTTTATTAATTTTAATTAATTTATTATTTATATCTGACAATTGAAATAGACATTTTGTTTAACTTTTTTTTGTTGATTTATATTTTAATTTTCCTTTTTTTGCTCTCTAGACATTTTTGGGTCAATTTTGAGTTGATTGAAATTAAAATTGTTAAGGCAATTTAGCACGATCTATGTTACTTTTAATTTTAATTAATTTTAATTAATTTTGATTAATTTTAATTAATTTTAATTAATTTATTATTTATATCTGACAATTGAAATAGAAATTTTGTTTAACGTTTTTTTTTTGTTTATTTATATTTTAATTTTCCTTTTTTTGCTCTTTAGAAATTTTTGATCGACACGTTGACATCGGACGAATATTTGTCAATTTTTCTCATATAATAAGAGAACGAAAAATTTCGTAATTTTTTTTTTCGAACAGGCTGTTTGCTATCAGTACGAAGACGAGCTTACTGGGAGGCGGAGAGACGTGAAAATTTCAAGCTATCGAGCTTGCTCGAGACGAGACAGGGCAAGAGCAGCTTTAAAATTCTCGAAAAAAGGCCAAATACTCGTGACTTTAGCAAACTCAGCACCGAGCCCGAAACTTCGGAGGATGAACGAGTCGAGGACAATCTGATTATCTGATCTGCATGACGATCGCAATTTCGACGAATATTTCATCGTCAAATTCTCATATCTGGTGTATGTGAAAAAAAAAAAAATTCACAAACATCTGGACCATTTTATAATTGCGAAGAAACAAAAAACACAACGTGAGAAATTCCTGAAGGAACAATTTTTCTTTTCTAATTTAATTTTTTAATTTTTTATCCAACAGTTCATCAACGATTTTTCGTCATTTCGTGAACGAGAATTCGATTTCATTGCAGCGAGAAAGAAAGTAAAAAAAAAATTATACATAGTCGATGTATTTTTTTTTTTTTTTTTCGATAACTTCGTCACATCTTTCTCAAGTAGAAGAATATCTTTCTCTTCCTTCTATCTTTCTCTTTCAAGAATATCTTCCTCGCTACGATCGTTACGTTCAATTAAATTTTTTCTGACCAACGAAATTTTTTGGAAATTTTTGTTCAATTACATATCGACTATATACATGCATATATGTATTAAGGTCGTTAAAAAAAACATTTCGTGAACGAGTTTATTTCATTGCAGCGAGAAAGTAAAAAAAAAATGATACATTGTCGATGTATCTTGGAATTTTTTTTGATGAACGAAATTTTTGGAAATTTGTGTTCAATTACATATCGACTATATACATGCATATATGTATTAAGGTCGTTAAAAAAAACATTTCGTGAACGAGTTTATTTCATTGCAGCGAGAAAGTAAAAAAAAAAAAATGATACATTGTCGATGTAACTTGGAATTTTTTTTGATTAACGAAATTTTTTGGAAATTTGTGTTCAATTACATATCGACTATATACATGCATATATGTATTAAGGTCGTTAAAAAAAAAAAAATCGTGAACGATTTTATTTCATTGGAGCGAGAAAGAAAGTAAAAAAAAAAAATTATACATTCTCGATATAACTTGGATTTTTTTTTTTTTTTTTAACGACCTCAATATATATTATATATATATATATAGATAAATTATACATATATATACTTACGGTCTTCGATAACGATCAGTATTGAATTTTTTACATTTTTTTTTCTCTCCCAAAACCGCAGTTGAGATTTTTTAATCAAAGCAATTCTAGTCAAGTGATAATTGCACAAACGATCTACCTGATGACAGTATTTTATTTTATTATAATTAATTACGAAAGTGTTTATAATAAAATTTAAATAATAAACATTCCTCAATGATAATGTGAATATAAAAATGTCAAAATTTTTAATATCACGTTTTCTCTCTAGTTTTCAATAAAAAAAAAATACCATTTGTACCGTTGTAATTGTGATAAAATTTTAATTAAATTAAATTTTAATCTTCGAATTTTCTCATGTTAAAAAAAAAAAAAAAAAAAAAACGCGCAACACTTGTAACCACTCTCGCTTATTTATCCTTTCTCGTCAAGTTAACTAATGCGAAATGGCGTTAAGTGACTCGATGATTATCCCCATTATGGGTATATAATTCTCGTGTATAATGCGAAAAGCTCACAGTCGAGTTAAGCGACGATTACGAGTGCCTAGAGACACCGAGGGAGAGGGAGAGAGAGAGAGAGAGAAGCATTTAGTGCATTCCTGTCAAACATTGTAATGAGATAATTAATGATTTTCCAAAGTGACGAGTGATTTTATTTTTTTACTATTTAAAAAAAATAATAATAATATTTTTTAAATTAAAAAAATAAATTTTTTAAATATTTTTCAAATTAAAAAAAATTTTTTTTTTAAATATTTAAAAATTTTTTATTTATTTTTATAGACAGGGAAACATGGGGCAAGAAAAGTTTTAAAAATTCAATTTTTTTATAATGGTTTATTTTACACACTTAGCTGACTTCTATACAACTATACAACGATGAAAAAAAAAAAAAAAAAAGAAAAACAAAAAAACAAAATTGATTTATCGAAAAATTCTTCCACATGAGAGACCCCAGAATTTTTCCTTTAATTTCGTTATTTTTCGCAGCACCCTGAATAATAAAAATAATACAATTTTTAATTCATGGGAAAAAAAAAAAAAGAAAAAAAAAAATTCAACTGTTTCGTCAATAACATTGTGGGCTGACTCGTGTCAATGAAACATTTTCTATTTATATCAATTTGTTTCGAGAAAATGAATAATGAAAAAAAATGTCCGCATTCAACTATTCAATATATAATAATAATAATAATAATAATAATATCAATAATAGTAATAATAATAATAATAATAATAATATCAATAATCAATCAAGTACAGAAATCGCAAGAGTGGGATGAAAGTGAAATTTCTTTTATGCGAAAATAATTTCATGAAAGTCATAGAATCGACACTAAAAATTTTCATCCCTCTCATCCCAACTTTTCCAAATTTCACGAAATACCCAATCGTCCATTTTTTTTTTCTTTTTCATTATTTTTTTGTACATTAAAAATCGTATACGTTCGTAATTGATACACCGAGCAAAAAAGTGCTTAAAATTTAGAGAGATTTTTTTTTTTTTTATTTTTTATTTTTTTTTCACGATGATTCGTTGGATTCTTTTTTTTTATTTTTTATTTTATTTTTTTCGTCACATTCACAAACTACCGGGGTAAATTCGTAACTAGAACAATGCTATGCTGCGGTTACATGCAGCGTTCACTTTTTGTTTTTTTTTTTTGTTTTTTTTTTTTTTTCAGCATAAATTTTTTTTTTTTTTTCACGCACGCACGCACGCACGCGGTTATTCTGCAATATCGTCAACAGGAGACGTACAACGGGCAAAAAGAACAGCGTCATACCCATTTAATATCACAATGTCCAAGTATACCTCGCATATTTTTATTTTTCATTTATTCTTTTTTGTTTCTTCATTTATTTTACTCGCCCCCTGACCTCCCGACCTTTCTCTTTTCACCCCAAATCTTACACAACTATATATATATATATATATTATGCTCAATCGCTCGGGGTAATTTTTTTTTTTAAATTCTTTTTATTTCATTCGTCTCATAATCTTAGTCGTTGATATATATATATATATATATATATATATATATATATTTAATTACGTTTATCGCTAGACGTATACGTTTATTTACAAAACTCAAGACTGCAAAAAAGTTATAAACAAATAGCATTTTTTTTTCTATTCAAATTTTATTTATCCTGTATACATATATATGTATATATATATATATATATATATATATATATATATGTTTTTCTAATTGTAAAAGGGGTTCGACAATTTTTTAAATTTTTTTTTCAAGCCAGTTTTCTGTCGAGAATTAAAAATTGTTGCCTCGTCGTTAAAATAGAAATTTTATAATCTCGATGAGAAAAAAAAAAATTGCCTTAAAACAAAATTCTCTGTGATTCATTTTTTTTTTTTTTAATAATCTTAGTCGTTGATATAAATTCATTTATATTTGTAATTATCGCTAGACGTATATGTTTA
>OY769905.1:1143664-1146331 GCA_963669185.1 Dyspetes luteomarginatus
TATATGTATATTTATATATATAAACGTATATATGTATGTATATACGTATATATTAACGTATATATGTATATATATACGTATATATGTATGTATGTATATATATATTGTATGCACAGTGTTGCAGATCATTTCAAAAACATTTTGCAAACCGGTGCATCTCTCCCATCGCTCTCGGAATAATTTTTTTTTTTTTTTTCATTTTTTTTTTTTTTCACGCAAATATTATTGAGAAAGGAATATTTTAGTATTGACTTTTTCCAATTCTTGTATTCTTTAACTTCGTATTTTATTATTTACACATGAAAAATTTCAGTATATGGGGTATTCCATGCCAAGTGAAATATTCAAAAATAATTCTCTGGGGTATTGTGTGTGGTTGTATGTGTGTGAGAAAGACAAGGAAAAATAAAATGGAGGAAAAGAGTGATTCATGCATATATATATATACATATATATGTGTATATATGTATGTGTATATATATATATATATATATATATATATATATGTATATGTGTGTGTGTATGTTCGTCATGGTAAACAAGAGGGGCAAGCAGCGAGAAAGATCTCACACCTAGGTGCGAGTGCCTTGGAGGTTCTGCGATGTGCAAACACTCGAGGCCGCCGGACTTTATGTTTCTGTCTCAAATTCTTTACGTTCTGGCTCACACTCAATTTTATCTCCTTGCCCTCTCCTATTGAAAATTTTCAGTCTCCCTTCCCTTGATGAATACACAACGCATGAAAGACCATTTGGTGTTTAGTTATCAATATCGATTATATTTTCAATGATATTTAATCTCACAAAAAGTTCAAAGGTCAAATATAGAATTACATTGAATTATCTTATGGAGAATATATGTATATAAGTATACATAAGTATATATAAGTATACATGTATATAAAGTATACATATATAGTTTAATGTTAACCCTAGAGGGCACCCTTATATAAATGAAGTTCAAAGATATTTAATTTTACAAAAAGTTCAAAGGTCAAATATAGAATTACATTGAATTATCTCACGGTTTATCTTAAATTAAAAAACGAGACGTTAAATATAATTTGGAGGGTTTTTCAGTCATTATTGTGCTCATAGGGTTAAAAAAAGGGGTGATTTTTTTTTATTTTTTATTTTTTTAAACTTACCAAGAGAATTGAGACCGTAACTCGCTCAGATCATTTGGTGTTTAGTTAACAATATCGATTATATTTTCAATGATATTTAATCTCACAAAAAGTTCAAAGTTCAAATATAGAATTACATTTAATTATCTCACAGTTTATCTTAAATTAAAAAACGAGAAGTTAAACATAATTTTGAGGGTTTTCAGTCATTGTGCTCATGGGGTCAAAAAAAGGGGTGATTTTTGTTTATTTCTTTTTTTTTTTTAAACTTACCAAGGGAATTGTGATCGTAACTCGATTTAGTCAATATCGATTGTATTTTCAATGATATTTAATTTTACAAAAAGTTCAAAGGTCAAATATAGAATTACATTTAATTATCTCACGGTTTATCGTAAATAAAAAAACCAGACGTTAAACATAATTTTGAGGGTTTTCAGTCATTGTGCTCATGGGGTTAAAAAAAGGGGTGATTTTTGTTTATTTCTTTTTTTTTTTAACTTACCAAGGGAATTGCGATCGTAACTCGATTTAGTCAATATCGATTGTATTTTCAATGATATTTAATCTTACAAAAAGTTCAAAGGTCAAATATAGAATTATATTTAATTATCTCACGGTTTATCGTAAATAAAAAAACGAGACGTTAAATATAATTTTGAGGGTTTTTCAGTAATTATTGTGCTCATGGGGTTAAAAAAAGGGATGATTTTTGTTTATTTCTTTTTTTTTTAAACTTACCAAGAGAATTGCGATCGTAACTCGATTTAGTCAATATCGATTGTATTTTCAATGATATTTAATTTTACAAAAAGTTCAAAGGTCAAATATAGAATTACATTGAATTATCTCACGGTTTATCTTAAATAAAAAAAACGAGACGTTAAATATACTTTTGAGGGTTTTTCAGTAATTATTGTGCTCATGGGGTTAAAAAAAGGGGTGATTTTTTTTTTCTTTTTTTTTTTTTAATTATTATTATTATTTTTTTTGTTGAACTTACCAAGAGAATTGAGACCGTAACTCGCTTGATAGACCGTTTGCGATGGGCTGCTTATCGGTAGTCCCGAATTACCAAGGCCAAGACTCGAGCCAAGACTTCCAGAGCTCTGTTGTCCAAGTTGACCAAGACTTTGGCCAAAACTCGTCATTCCCATGCTGCCTTGTCCAAGTTGTCCAAGACCCGGGCCCATGCCCCATCGGTCAGTTGGGGCGTGAAACATTCCAGCAGCTCCGCAAAGCTCCGAGCTCATTGCGCCAAATGGGGGAAGTCCATGCGACGGTAAAAGACCACCGGGTGTTCTAAATACATTAGTTGTCTTCTTTCTTTTTTTCCATTTTGCACGACGATTTTGAAACCATACCTGCAATTCATCAACATCGGTGCAAAAATTATTATTATTATTATTATTATTATTTTTTTAATTTATTTAAAATAATTAATAATTTAATTATTAGTTCATTAATCTATAATTTTTTCTCCATTTTTTTTCCCACATATTTCAAATTCCGCAGTCCCTCGACATAATTACAATATCTTT
>OY769905.1:1146531-1171531 GCA_963669185.1 Dyspetes luteomarginatus
TTGATATCGCATGCAAAGCCCGTCTCGGGGTTTCTCGCCGATATATATATATATATATATATATATATATATATATATATATATATATATAAATACTATTATGGCATATACAAGGGAGAGAGAGAGAGAGAGAGAGAGAGAGAAATCTGGCTCGAGCCACCAGCCCCTATGACTCGCCATGCTGCACGGCCTTTACGATCTATACTGTACAGACACACTTTTAGCCAAAACAGAGAAAAGCTATATGTATATATATATATATATCATAGAGCCTTTCTCTGTATATATATATATATATATATACAGAAATGTATATATATATATGTATAGAAATGTATATCTATTATATTATATAAGACCGTAAATAAGCCATCGTATATGTATTAAGAGGGTAAAATTGAGCAATGAGAATTACCCGAGGTCGATTTTAAAAATTCATTTAAAATATTTTTATACTTTGTATATTTTTTTCTTAGACTTAGTTATGACTCATAAAATCATTTCACGTTAAATACGTTATGTATTGAGCAAAATGGAAAATATATATGGAAATATATATATGCGTTATGGAAAATATATATATATATATATATATATATATAGTGTGTAGATTGATAAATTAGTACTTTGGTATTAGAGAATAGGAGAATACGAGTACACGCAAGTACTGCTGGCATATGCATTAACGCAGTGAAACTGAGGCGACTAAAATTTACTATATATATATATATATATATATAGCGAGTAACGCTCTCGGATTACACGAATCTAATTGGATACATGAGATTTACACTCAGTATACACACACACATTATTCTCGTGGCTTCGTTTCCTTTCAGAAATGAATTTCTCTCGATCCAAGAGCAAGCCCAACGTTAAGGGATGATTTTTACAATTATTTATTCACATTTAATTTACCCTTGAATAATCCTCATTGATTTGAATATTAAATTTTTTTCCTCCCAATAAAATTTAAGACGAACGTTAAATTTGTACATTTGACGAATTAGCGTTAAATAATGCATTAATAAATAATTTTATGCCAATCTCAATAATTGAATTAACAGGAAAAATTTCTCCAAATGGTTAAAAAGTTTGGATTTTGGTGTAGACGCTTATCTATACTTAAAAAAAAAAAAATAGCCAATCAGCTGGGTCGTTTGGCGATTTTATCACGTGCTTGCAATGTTTAAATTTCAAGCTCGCCAATTAAAATTACATGCAGGATTAATTACTGCAACGAATAGAGATTGCAAAGTGTGACAATCCATTATTTAATTCACAAAAATAATTTAAATAAATCTTTTTTTTTTTTGCTGGGAAAATTTTATTAATATAACTTGTAATACGAATTTAATTTCTTAAACGAGATTTACACTCGATAAACACACACACATTTTTCTCGTGGCTTCGTTTCCTTTCAGAAATGAATTTCTCTCGATCCAAGAGCAAGCCCAACGTTAAGGGATGATTTTTACAATTATTTATTCACATTTAATTTACCCTTGAATAATCCTCATTGATTTGAATATTAAATTTTTTTCCTCCCAATAAAATTTAAGACGAACGTTAAATTTGTACATTTGACGAATTAGCGTTAAAGAATGCATTAATAAATAATTTTATGCCAATCTCATTAATTGAATTAACAGGAAAAATTTCTCCGAATGGTCAAACAGTTTAGATTTTAGCTTAGGGTGAGTGTACCAGTAAATGAACAGAACCCAGTGAAAGAAAACTTTACGCAAAGTATATAACAACAAAGAAAGATTTCAAAGAATAAAAATTTATTTAATTCACAAAAATGATTTAAAGAAAATCTTTTTTTTTTTAGCTCGGAAAATCTTATTAGATGACCGTTCTTAGTTCTGTTTGTATTTCGATTATAGATAGGATTTCTGTGTATGGGGTGAGAGTTACACACCCTTTCCCCTTTTTTTTTTAACCGCATCATATCAGGATTCATCACACATTATATATATTATCGTCTGGCATATAGAAGGAGAAACTATATAAATATATATATATATATATATATATATATATATATATAAGTATATATATATATATATATATATATATATATATATATATATAAAACTATATACATATATATATATATATATGCATACGATCGCTTCCGTCTGCCATCCCCTGCGTTTTTTCACACCCTCATTCTGATATTTTCACCGTGCTCGCTCACCCTCTTTTCTCGATTCGGATGTTCACTCGTGCACACGCACTCTCTCTCTCTCTCTCTCTCTCTCTCTCTCTCGCTCGCTCTCTATGTTTCTCTCCCTTTTCTGGCTGGCTGCTGGGTGCGGTCACGACGATTTCACGCCAGAGCTAAGGCTAAAAGCCCATGGATAATTCGCTGCCTCCTGATTTTTTCGCTGCCTTCTTTGCTGTCGTAGCACTTTTATGCGAGTATACAAAGGCTAAGAGAGCACAAGGGAGAATTTTTTTGCCTTTTGTTATCAAATAATAAATTCTTAAGATTGCAAATTTGCTTAATTTGTGACATTTGATTTGTTTTCATTGGAAAAAAATCAATGAAATATGGAAAATTTTGAAAATCGTTTGGGGAGAATAAGGGATGATAATTTTTTCGAATAAATTAGTGCAAAAATGTTGAATGTATTTAGGACGATAATAAAATAGTAAAAAATAGCTCCTTTCACGAGTGAATGAACGCTAAATTGAAACTTAATATGGTGAGTTATTTTTGCCATCGTCAATTTATATGGTTGTGTTGCAAATATTAAATTCTTAAGATTGCAAATTTGCTTAATTTCTGTCATTCGATTTTGTTTTCATTGGAAAAAAATCAATGAAAAATGTCGAATATATTTAGGACAAAAATAAAATAAGAAAAAATAGCTCCTTTCACGAGTGAATGAACGCTAAATTGAAATTTAATATCGCGAGTTATTTTCGCCATTATCAATTGATTTTACTGTGTTGCTGCTGTTTAATGAGACAGCTAAAATGTGAATGTGGAAAATGTCAAATAATTAAAACGAACGTTAAAAAAAAAGAAAAAAAAAAAATCCTGCAAGGCTGGCACTTATATGAAGCTGCTAATTTCAGTATACATACAGATCCAATACATTTGGGGAGATAAAAAAAAAACATAAAAAAATATCGCTAAAATGTGAATGAAAAAAGTAGAATATTGGCTTGAGCGAAAGTGGATATAAATATATGTGAAGATTTGATTGAACTGCGGATGAGGAATACTCGATCAGATATATAACAACGAAGAGAGCACACCTTTCGATGACTAAGGCACTTTGAACTCCTCGGCGTGTCGATATATCATGCACAATAAAAAAAAGAAAAAAAAAAAAAGAAAAAAAAACCACCTTTCGACCACTCGAAATAATCGCTTTGCCAGCATTTGGGCCAATTAGGTAATTCCATTGCTCTTTAAAAGTTGATCGATCATCGGGCATCGAAGTCCACTCGTTATTTTCCTGATGAGAGGCAGCTGCTTCGTATATATTGTGTTTTAGACAACGTCATAAACGCACCTGGAGTCATGAGTAAACCGAGTCAGCAAAAATCTCTGCTTCGGCTTATCACTGAGATGTTAAATTAAAAAAAAAAAAAAAATTCTATTTAATTTACGCTAAAATAATTTTTTTAATTTTTTCACTTGATTTGCCAATAAATTATTTTTTCAATTATTTTTTCGTCGTAAACGCACCTGGAGTCATGAGTAAACCGAGTCAGCAAAAATCACTGCTTCGGCTTATCACTGAGATGTTAAATTAAAAACAAAAAAAAAATTCTATTTAATTTATGCTAAAATAATTTTTTTAATTTTTTCACTTGATTTGCCAATAAATTATTTTTTCAATTATTTTTTCGTCGTAAATGCACCTGGAGTCATGAGTAAACCGAGCCAGCATAAATCACTGCTTCGGCTTATTACTGAGATGTTAAATTTTTTTAATTTTTTTTTTTCTATTTAATTTATGCTGAAATAATTTTTTCACTTGATTTGCCTATAAATTATTTTTTTCCAGTTCAATATTTATAATTAATTGTCTAAAAAAATTTTTTTCCCGCTCACTATTATTAATTAATTGATTAAATCTTCAGATTTTCAATTGTTCCCAATTTTTATTTATTTATTATAAATTTCTTTTAATCAATTTATTTATTTTTGTGATAATTATTAAAATTTTATGCCTCATAAAATGACGTTTTAAGTCTTTAAAAATTGTAAATTTCATTCAAAATTCTCGATTGATCCACCAGATGAGTGGATTGTCTGAGAAATTCAAGAAAAAATCAAATATCGTTTTCATACCCAGCGAAAAAGTTTCGATGTTGTTTTTGTATGGGTGCCCATAGAGGTGTGCAAAATGGGCGTTTGAACGACGTCGTACAGAAAAGGGGGTCCTGGGTATTTTGGAAATCGTGGAAAGCCTTTCTCGAGGCACCAATATATACATATATGTATATATATATATGTATATATATATTTGTATATATTTGTATATATATATATATATATATTCCATGTGTGTGCAGAGAGCACACATGGGGTAAAGAGAGATAGAACGAATGGGCCAACTGTGGAAGGCCATCAGGAGGATGGAGGCGCTCAAAGAGTAAAAAGAAGAGAGGAAAAAAAAAACTGAGAGAAAACGAGGGCCCTTGGGGGGTCTCCCAAAAGGTGTGGGAGTAAAGGTTGATTCTATAGGCAAGAGACCGAAAGAGAGAGCCAGTCAAAGCTTGATGGATGCAAATAGTTCAGTGATTGGCACCTTGTACCATTTTACCATTTAAATTAATTCGTAAAATTTTAAAATTGGGAAAATTTTTTGCTGGATTAACCAAAAAAAAAACAAATCATATTTTTTTATATTTAATTTCTCTTCAAATTGTTTGTTTGCTTGGAGGAAAAATTATTAAAATAATTTAAAAAAAAAACTAAATGCAATTAAATATTTATTTTGATCTCTCTGCATTGTTGATTAATCAAATATAAATTTTCTATTAAACAAACAAACAACAAAAATATAGAAGAAAATAAAAATAATAATTTTCTTTACTCTTTTTTTTGGCTTTTAAAAGTTGCCAATGACTGTACCAAACACTTTCACTGGTGATTCGATTGGATGTGCGGGGCAGAAAAGAGGATGATCTCTCTGCACTGTTGATTAATCAAATATAAATTTTCTATTAAACAAACAAACAACAAAAATATAGAAGAAAATAAAAATAATAATTTTCTTTACTCTTTTTTTTGGCTTTTAAAAGTTGCCAATGACTGTACCAAACGCTTTCACTGGTGATTCGATTGGACGTGCAGGGCAGAAAAGGGGATGATCTCTCTGCACTGTTGATTAATCAAATATAAATTTTCTATTAAACAAACAGACAAGAAAAAAATAGAAGAAAATAAAAATAATAATTTTCTTTACTCTTTTTTTTGGCTTTTAAAAGTTGCCAATGACTGTACCAAACGCTTTCACTGGTGATTCGATGGGACGTGCAGGGCACAATAGGGGATGAAGATTCGAGGAAAAAGCTCGTAAAGGGGGTTTCAGGAGGCGCTGATATAAATTGAGCTTGCCATCAAGACCAAGCGGCGAGGATCTCTGTGGCTCTGCGAAAAGAAGAAGAAGGAGAAAAGAAGAAGGAGGGGAGAGAGAGAGAGAGATGAGAGGGGTGGAGGGGGGGGGGGAGCAACGAGGGTAAAACGCCATCATGGGGTAAACACCAGCGACGGGACTGAGATATATAGGAGTAGATTTGAACCTCCTTCATTGAAGGATCGTCGGTGTCTCATCCCCCCCCCCACCCTCCCCTCCACCCTCCCTTCTTCATTCCGGGTGGGATAAAAAGAGGAAAGTGAGGAAAAAAAAAAGAGCCGAGAATAAAATGCGTCGTCGTCAAGGTAAAACGGATGGGGAGATGTACGTGTGGATAATCAATTTTTTTTTTTTTTTTTTTTTTTTAAGGGATGAAAAAAAAAAAAATTTTTTTGGCATTTTTTTTTTTTTCATCCCTTATTTTTTTTTATAAATTATTTTTTATGAAAATATTCGATTGGATTTTGATGTCTGAAATTGTGCAATTTTTTGGGTCATGTGGAGGGCTGGGGTCGGGGGGGGGGGGTGGAGAGGTGGAGGGAGGAGAGCAACAAAAGCCAGATTTAATGAGAATAAATATTGTATAAAGTTTGCGAGGGTGCAATAAAGAGCATCGGGAAGGAACGAGATTGATGATGGCGGTTTGGGGATGTGAAAACTCGTCCCGTCTCGGAGGGTGCTACGAACGCATTACCCAAGATCACCTAGTGATATTCTCTTTACTATTATATGTACCCATGTATGTACGTGTAAGTCTATAAACAGTTGGTTATATATTGTGTGTGTATATATATATATATTGTATATATATATATATCTATATATATACCATCATCTATCGTCTATATTAGCCGAGGGAAAAGTATTTGCGGTGATCCCAAGTCCAAGACCCCATTAGCACTGTCGTTAACGTCGATAATCGATTCGTTGATAAATATTTAACCACTTTGTAACATTCCCAAGAAACTTTGAAGCTTTTCAACTGTATACATTTAATTCCTCATTAAAGCCTGAAAATTAATTATTTTCAACCCTGACAGCAAAAAAAAGGTCAAGACGAACTTTTACAATTCTACAACTGGTGAAATTGATAACAATAATAAAATTACAATGATCAAATGGTTAAAGAAAAATGTAAAAAATATCAAAAATTCCATTTCGTCTTCCTGATAATTATCGGTGGAAAAATTGTTGGATGACAATTGGATACAACTGGTGAAATTGATAACAATAATAAAATTACAATGACAATATATTGAAATAATAAAAAAAAATCAGGCATCAAATGGTTAAAAAAAATGTGAAAAATAACTAAAATTCCATTTTGTCTTCCTGATAATTATCGGTGGAAAAATTGTTGGATAATTGGATGACAATTGGATACAATTGGTGAAATTGATAAAAATAATAAAGGAATAAAATAAAAATAATAAAATAATAAAATAAAAATAATAAAATAATAAAATAATAAAATGAAAATAATAAAATAATAAAATAATAAAATAAAAATAAAAATAATAAAAAAATTTCAGGCATCAAATGGTTAAAAAAAAATATAAAAAATTCCATTTCGTCTTCCTGATAATTATCGGTGGAGAAATCGTTGGATAAATTGGATATCACGTTTCTATTATGGGATAATAGACGAGCCATTTGGCACATTACGAGACTTTTCAAACTTTAAGGTCGACCGCACGATCCTCGAGACCCCACTCGATCTCGCTTTTTCTCTCTCTATATACGCATTTCGTACAGTAAAATCTCCCGTGGCTATTTCATGGTTGACCAAAATCCTCGTGTCTCTCGTTCAATGAATGTGGTTCAATGAATTAAACTCCGCGTATCCTTTACGCACCAAGTCAAAGGATTTTCTCTGTACATTTTTTTTTTTTTTTTTTCACCTTTCCTCTTGTCTATCGTATTCGCTATTTAATATTATAAAGTCTTTGGATCAATTAATGCGAGGAAACGAGCGAGAAAAATCTAGCTAAAAAGTTGCTGCAGGTCATAAAAAATTACTATAAAATAGCCTTATGAATATATTTATATTTATATTTATATTTATATTTATATTTATATTTATATTTATATTTATATTTATATTTATATTTATATTTATATTTATATTTATATTTATATTTATATTTATATTTATATTTATATTTATATTTATATTTATATTTATATTTATATTTATATTTATATTTATATTTATTTATATACATATATATATGTATATTCATAAAGCATTATATATATATATATAATGTCAGCGCTGTGTTACATATACAATCGTGAAGGCTCAAAAGGACGATTTTCTGGTGAGCCTTCCAACGTTGCTTTCGTGCTCAACTTTAGCCAGCACCGAGCTCAGGATCGTAAACTTGATCCATTTATAGTTTATTATTATTTCACGGTGGCAATATCGTTGGGTAGTTTCGCGAGTCCGTATCAGGGCGGTTTTCACCTCGTCCAGCAAAGAGCTCATATCGCTCTCTCTCTCTCTTTCTCTCAACGTCGTCAAATTAGCTAAAACTGCTCGTAGAACTGGATTTATCCAGGCAAGAGCCAGCGACCATATAACGTTGTCGCACTCCGGTATGACCGAGGTCAGAATCCCATAGAATCTACTTAAAAAAATTTATATATATATATATATATATATATAGATAGTATATATTTATATATATATATATATATATAGTATATATGTATATATTACTCGACGTTATTTTACTGTTGGGCTTTTCGTTCAAAACGTTTCTTTTTTTTTATTTTTTTTACACCCCATTTTACCCCATTAAAAAGAAAAAAAAAATTAGTGACCAAGAAATTACCTCATTTTGTGATAGGAAAATACATAATCGAATTAAACAAGAGTTAAAATGAGGAAATGTAATTTGTGCCATTTTAAATTGGTAAAGTGTCCAAGGGGTGGATTGTTATATTTAAATTTATAACAAAATTTTTAACCAGTATAGAGAAAACGAATTAATATTGAAAATTTGTTTTTTGCACCCTCTTTATTAAGGGATGAACTTGGCTAAAACTGCTGGTGGTACTGGATTTATCCAGGTAAAAGCCAGCGACCATATAACGTTGTCACACTCTGCTATGACCGAGGTCAGAATCCCATAGAATCTACTTAAAAAAATTTATATATATATATATATATATAGAACACTTTTTACTCGACGTTATTTAACTGTTGGGCTTTTCGTTCACAACGCTTCTTTTTTTTTATTTTTTACACCCCATTTTACAGCCACTACCCTCTCGCGAAAAAAAAAAAAAAAAATTAGTGACCAAGAAATTAGCTCATTTTGTGATACGATAAATACATAATCGAATTAAACAAGAGTTAAAATGAGGAAATGTAATTTGTGCCATTTTAAATTGGCAAAGTGTCCAAGGGGTGGATTGTTACATTTAAATTAAAAAAAAAAAAAAATTAACCTGTATAGAAAAAATTAAAGAACGAAACGAAAAGAATTCTTCGAAATTTCAAATTCTTTTATGCAAAGTCAAATTCATAATTCAAATAACTTTGCTTAATATATATATTTGTATAGATATATGTTAACGATATGACTGCGATTTGTTGTGGCCAATAATCGAATGGGAGAAAAGGAAGGGGATCGTATTATGCGAGGGTGTTTTGAAACACATACACACAAATATATGTATATATATATATATACATATATATATGTGTATATATATAAATATACATATATATATATATATAGTGATGGCAATGGACACACGAGGATATTCAGTGTAGGGGAGTAGGTGCGAGATCATAACCAAATGGGCGTTGGATGATGCTCCCTTGGGTCACTGCGGCGACACAGCTTATCCATTGAGACCCCCATATTGCAAGGGACGCACGTCGAGCCTGTCCTTCTCGTACTCCCTTTCCCTTCTAAACATCAGCACATGATACCCAGATAGTCCGAACAGCATTTCACCCCCCCAATGTTTCTTGACTCCCCTCAATCCTATTTCGTATACATATATACATATATATATATATATATATATATATATATATATATATATATATACGTATATATATATACGTATATATATACATATATATATATATATATATATATACATATATATATATATATATATATATATATATATATATATATATATATTGTAACACTATGGGCACATTATACGGGTTATTTTTTTTCGGGTTGGCGACAACGACGACAAGGACACCTAAGAGCTAATATCGTTGCCCATGCATATTTATACCGCATTAAAAATCACCCTCCCTTAAAATGCATAGGCCGCTGCATAGCCAAGGCGTTCTATACGAAAAAGCTTTTCTCCGCAATTTTTCTCTTTCTCTTTTTCTCTCTGTCTCCCCCGTTACGTTGTCATCTATTCTATAATATTATGGCTTTTGCTTTTTTTTTTTTTTTTTTTTTTCAACCCTTATATTTTTTTATTTTTTCCTCGAAAAACGAGGGTATGGTTGGATACATGGAGCAGGGAGAATTACGCTTGTGGTTAGGAGAAATTTTATGAAGATTCTGGGCGAGTGCAGATTCGAAATTTTTATTGTTTATTAAGGGGCTCGTTGGGGGTCACTCAAAAAAAACAGAAAATATCGAATAATTCGTAGATGAGTAATTTAAAAAAAAAAAATTGCTTAAAAAGAAACTAATTGGCTGTGTAATAATTTTAATAAATTATGTTAATATTGAAAAATATTGAAAAATATATTTTGAACTTATTTATAAAAAATCATATGAGGCATAATTTTGTTTTTTTTTTTTTTACTTGACACGTTAAAGAAAAGTTACAAAGTGTCCCATGATGTAGGAGATATTTCATTGCTTGTTTATAAAATATTCAATTTTTGATATACTCGAATTTAAAGAACACGTGTCGTACCAAATTCTCTCTCGTATAAATGACGATGAAACGATAATTCATCGACTTTCTCGATACAGGGATGGCAATTTTACAGGTATGTCTATGAGTGTATGAGTGTCGAATAAAATGTAAACGAGCTTCGACAAATATACGAGAATAAACGTTGTGGGAAAAATAGAGTAAGAGAGACAGAACATGGAATCATTTTGCATCAAGTGCATCTTCGAAAATTTGATGATTTATTAAGGGGCTCGTTGGGGGTCACTCGAAAAAAACAGAAAATATCAAATATCGAAAAAAAAAACTTTTGCTTAAAAAGAAACTAATTGGCTGAGTAATAATTATAATAAACTGTGCAAATATTGAAAAATATATAAAAAATATATTTTTAACTTATTTATAATAAATCATATGAGGCATAATTTTTTTTTTCAACTCGACTCGTTTATAAAATGACGATGAAACGATAATTCATCGACTTTCTCGATACAGGGATGGCAATTTTTCGTGGAAAAATCCACGAGAATCGAGAATATAATATTATACGATTTATATCTATTGCAATTATTTTTGCAATTTTTATATATAAATTTGTGGATAAAATAGAGTGAGAGAGACAGAATATGCAGTGATTTTTCATCAAGTTTAGTGCATCTTCGAGAATTTTGTGATTTATTAAGGGGCTCGTTGGGGGTCACTCGAAAAAAACAGAAAATATCAAATATCGAAAAAAAAAACTTTTGCTTAAAAAGAAACTAATTGGCTGAGTAATAATTATAATAAACTGTGCAAATATTGAAAAATATATAAAAAATATATTTTTAACTTATTTATAATAAATCATATGAGGCATAATTTTTTTTTTCAACTCGACTCGTTTATAAAATGACGATGAAATAATAATTCATCGACTTTCTCGATACAGGGATGGCAATTTTACAGGTATGTGTATGAGTGTATGAGTATCGAATAAAATGTAAAGAGGCTTCGAGAAAAATCCACGAGAATCGACAGTATAATGTTCTACAATTTTTATCTATTGCAATTATTTTTGCAATTTTTATATATAAATTTGTGGAGAAAATAAAGTGAGAGAGACAGAAGATGCATTTTGGATCAAATTTTATCAGACTGCCAGAAACATCGAATTCGTCTAGTCGAATGAATGAAGAATTTATCAGAATTGCATCCCCCCCTTGCCCATTCCACCCTACTGCAAGCCTCGACAGTAATGCTCTGAATTGTGAATGAATTTGTTTTTTGTTTTTTTTTTTTTGCTTGTATTTTAATTACTCAGTATCGATATATACTTTGGACGATAAAATAATAAATTTGCGTTCAGATGAGTTCATTCAACCTCTTTATACGTCTGTGTGGCAACGTCGATTTTCCATTCCCACTCCTCCTCAGCCATGAATGATTAATCGCTTAATTTTGTGGATGAAAACTTGTCACGTGACGTAAATATTCCATCCATCAGCTCAGAGTTCTTTTTCTTGTTGTCACAAATTTTCACAAATTAAACAAACATGTGGATAAGCAAATTTAAATTTTCAGTCAACGTTGGAAAAAAACCTTTTTTTTTCGATATAATTTTTTTTTTTCATTCCACAATTCAAATTAATTATTTATTTCGATATTTTCGTCACACAAATATTATGCAAAAATTTGCTTGCTCTCCTTCATATTTATTCTAACTCTAAATCAATCAATTTTTTTACCTTATTTCTTTTTATTTCAAAGTCTCGATTTTTTTTAACTTTATTCAATTTAACAAATGCCACGGTCAATTATTTTTTAATTCATTCATTTAAAAATAATAATAATAAATTCTAAAAGTGTTACTTCATTTTTTGGTCAAAAGGCAAAAATTAAGACTTTCAAGGTCCAGCACTAGAGAGAGAGAGAGAGAGAGAGAGAGAGAGAAAGGTGATATACGTTCATATATATATATATATATATATATATACACACGTTCACGTTCATATATATATATATATATATATACACACGTTCACGTTCATATATATATATATATATATATACACACATATATATATATATATGTATATATATATGTATATATATAACAAAATATATATACAGAGGGAGGGAGCACAGATCTCGCACTTGTTCGTCCCGAAGGACGAAACGAGAGCGAGAATCGGCACTATAGAGACCATCAGTCTGTACGTCCGTTTTTTTAGCTCCCCTGGGACACTTTGAAAGCAATGCTGGATACCCGCCAGCCACCAGTCTACCATCGCACATGCCCTGACTTTTTCCCCAACCCCTCCCGTCACCCAGAGCCAACATTGACTCTCCGTCTTTATTCGATGCATCCTTTTTCTCCCCTCCACCCCTCGATTCCACCCCTCGGGTAATGCCAGCAGAGGATTCACCGAGATTTAACAGATCTGCGATTTCATTCTTATATACTCTCGGGGACAAATGATCCGAGACCTTTCGCGACTGTTGCGTAAGGGAAAAAAAAAAAAAAAAAAAATTTACATCCCCCCAATTGTAGGCCAATTTTGAGATTGGAATGAGCAAAAAAAAAAAAAAATTTGAAGAAATAAAATAAATTAAAGAGAAAACGAAAAAAAAAGAAATTTATTATAAAAATGTCAATAAATAAATAAAAAAAATTTACATCCCCCCAATTGTAGGCCAATTTTGGGATTGCAATGAGCAAAAAAAAAACAAACAAAAAATTTGATGAAAAAAAATAAATTAAAGAGAAAACGAAAAAAAATAATTTATTATAAAAATGTCAATAAAAACAAACAGAAAAAAAAAATGTTTTACTCCCCCCAATTGTAGGCTAATTTTGGGATTGGAATGAGCGAAAATAAACAAACAAGATGAAACGAAAAATTTGAAGAAAAAAAATAAATTAAAGAGAAAACGAAAAAAAAAAAATTATTATAAAAATGTCAATGAAAAAATTAAAAATAATGTTTTACCCCCCCCCCATATTGTAGGCCAATTTTGGGATTGGAATGAGCAAAAAAAAAAAAAAACAAACAAAAAATTTGAAGAAATAAAATAAATTAAAGAGAAAACGAAAAAAAAAAAAAATATTATAAATATGTCAATAAATTAAAAAAAAAAAATGTTTTACCACAATTGGCCTACAATTGCAGGCCAATTTTGGGATTGGAATGAGCGAAAATAAACAAACAAGATGAAACAAAAAATTTGAAGAAAAAAAAAAAATTAAAGAGAAAAAAAAAAATTATTATAAAAATGTCAATAAAAAAAATTAAAAAAAACGTTTCACCCCCCCAATTGTAGGCCAATTTTGGGATTGGAATGAGCGAACAATAAACAAACAAGATGAAAAAAAAATTTGAAGAAAAAAAAAATTAAAGTAAAATTACAGTAGGAAATAGCGATGCAATTTTTGGGATGAAAACATTGAGATTCACTACGATTATTGCGTTTAGTGCACATTTACGAAAGCGATCCAGTCGTTGAAAAAGTTGAAACGACTTCGATCTTTATATCAGCCCGATACAACCCCCAGTATCATCCCTTGGCTGATTTCTATCCTGCCTGGCTCACGGAGTTCCCAACACACCGGAAAAGCTTTGCTCGAGAATTTCGTATACGATACAATATATATATATATATATATTGCATCGTATACGAAATTCTAGCGTAAAGCTTTTATATATATATATATATATATATATTGTATCGTATACGAAATTCTCACGTAAAGCTTTTATATATATATATATATATCGTGCAGAAAGATCGTATTCCATAAAATTCCGTATGTTCAGTTAGAATAGCAGCTCATTCGGCCTTCCAAATCGTCGGGAGTAATCGAAAGGACCCTTCAAGCCTAGAAACGAGCAGTTACCTCGAGCAGTTAACTTAAATGCCTGTTAGCAGACATTAACTGCTTCTCGCGAGCGTTCACTCGCGAATATAACAGACACACATTTATATATATACATATATACATACATATATGTATATATATGTATATATATATATATATATATATATATATATATATATATATGTAGGTATGTAAATATATATGTGTATATATATGCATATCTATATATATACATACATATATGTATATATATGTTTATATATATATATGTATGTATGTATGTATGTAAATATATATATGTGTGTGTGTGTGTAGAACTACAAATCGTATATATACGTCATCTATATCGGACAATCGTGAGCAGTAATACTGAAAACTACCACCAATTGAGCCCCATCGCACTATTGCACAATTTTATTTCACATCGACTGGTGAGTCGACGATTGGAGTTTTAATCGATCCCCACTTAATTATTATGAAAATTAAAACGTTCTGGCAGTGTTGGTTTACTCAAATGTACATGCCGATCTCGTTTGAACTAATAAACTTTTTTTTAATCCAGAATGGAAAATTGGAGGATTTTTTGGACCTCTTCGAAAAAACATATATAAATATTGAGTTGGATCTTATGATTATTTTTTGTTTAAAAAAAAAAAGGATATATATATATTTTAATAAAAAATAATAAAAAGATCCAACTCAATATTTATTATTTTTTATTTAAAAAAAAAAAAGGATGTATAGATATATTTTAATAAAAAATAATAAAAATATCCAACTCAGTATTTATTATTTTTTATTTAAAAAAAAAAAGGATATATAGATATATTTTAATAAAAAATAATAAAAAGATCCAACTCAATATTTATTATTTTTTATTTAAAAAAAAAAGGATATATATATATTTAAAATAATAAAAAGATCCAACTCAATATTTATTATTTTTTATTTAAAAAAAAAAGGATATATATATATTTAAAATAATAAAAAGATCCAACTCAATATTCCAAAAAAAGAAGTCCAAAAGGTCCTCGAATACATATATATATATATTGTATTGAGGCGATGGGAAAATTGTTGCCGCCATAAATGAAAAAATGCCAATAGAAGTATCGAAATGATTGTACTTAATCGAGCACATCCGGGGTGTGGAGAGAAAAAGTGAGATGGGGACGTTGAAAAAATTGTGAATAAAAAATGAAAGCGAGAGAGAAAAAAGTTCAGCACAGGACACAGAGAAATGTGCAGCGCGAAATATTTTTTTCGATCGACCGGAAATGTTGAACCGGAAGTTTGAAAATGATTGACAAAAGGATGCTGTAAAGTTTGAATTTTTTTTTTAGGGAATGGGAGATGAAAGAGTCGATATTTATACAGAATTTAATTTCTGAAAATAATTATTGCGAAAGTTCGTCAAGTTATTGAGAAGTTTTTTTTTTTTTTTTTTGATAGTCCCAAATTTGTGGTAGAAAAAAAAATTGAGAGGGCAAAGAGATCAATGAGTGGAGTTGGCTCGTGATAAACGCTGAATTGTCATGACACACAAAAATGCAACAGATAAAAATTGTTACGGCGATAAATGAAAAAATGAAAAAATGAAAAAATGAAAAAATGAAAAAATGAAAAAAAAAATGACTCGTGATTGTACTCAATCGAGCACATTCGCGGTATGGAGGGTAAAAGTGAGAGGGGGACGTTGAAAAAATCATCGTGAATAAAAAAAGAAATTTCAACGAGAGAGGAGACAGAGAAATGTTTCATTCCAGCGTTGATTTTGAGGTAAAAAACAAAAGTGAAGAGTAAAATATTTTTGTGGATGGACCAGAGTTGTCGAGACCGGAAATTCGAAGATAATTGACAAAAGGGAAGTGCAAAAGTTTCGAATTATTGATTGAACAAAAATTTCTTTGCGAAAAACTTGATATTGTTATAGAGAATTTAATTAGAGAAAATAATTATTTGAAAAATTTTGAAAAAATTGTTACAGTGCAAACTCGTTCGAATAATATTTTTCAGTCACTTTATGAATTTTTTATTTTTTTTTATCAATCGTCCATTTTGAATTATCATCAGAGACTCATCATCAATTTTTTTCCTCGTGACCTTCAACTTTGGGGATGAAAAAAAAATCTTCCAAAATTCAATATGGATGCATCGAGAAAATGCTGAAACTTTTCTCTTATTTTGCCAATTTTTTTATTTATTTCCAAATGGATGACTCTCGTTCGCGCCGCTTGGGGTTGGCAAATGCACGAAACGGGGGATGAAAAAAAAGTATCGAAATAAAAAAAAAAAAAAAAAAAATCCATATACCCCGATCGGTTTGGCTCGTCGTCATGGACATTTTTAATTCGACACAAGCCGATTCTCAGTAACACGCAGCATTGGCATATCGCAAAAAGCCATCCCCGTTTTTTTTTTTGCCTGGGCTTCGCTGACGAGAGGGCGCGAGTCGGGTGAAATTTGTACATTTATTTTGCCAGCTCTATCGGCGACGAACGGTCCAGAGCGTACATTTTAAAATAGTCTACATTTCATTCCTGATATATATATATATATATATATATATATATATATATATAAATATATATATATATAAATATATATAAATATATATATATAATATATATATATATAAATATATATAAATATATATATATATAATATATATATATATATATGTATATATATATATATACATGATTGGTGTGGTGCTTAATTGATTTTGTGCAGTGAGCCAAAACCACCCCCGGTCGAGGATACTCGTTTAATCGTTTCCGAGCCAGACGAACGAAATCATCAGCACCAGAAAACACGGAATGCCTAAAATTGTCATTGAAAGCTACGAATATTTTATCACTGTGCACTGTGAAAAGCCTTGGTCAACTATTAACAAATTATTATTATTTTTTTTTGCATATGGCGAAATTTTATTTGTTGCCACTGAAAGTTTATTTATTGTCACTAAATTCTTGTAAAGTTTAACAATAATTATTAATTTTGACAGCCAAATAGTTTTATCTCTAAAATTTGGGCCCTATTAAATTTAGCTCAACGGAAATTTTCATAATAATAAATAAATATTTATTTCTCCATATCCAACAAAAAATATTCAACCAGTTAAAAAAATTCTTTTCCAAGTGCAGCAGAAGAAAAAAAAAAACTTAAGGATACTAACCGAATTAATAAAATCAGTAAACTATTTTTTGTGAAAAAATTATTTGCGATAACGAAAAAGAAATATTTAAAAAAAAATCGATGAGAATTCTTGAGAATTGTTTGAAAAATTATTTCAAACAACTTTTCATATAGTAATAATTTTTTCATTTGTCATTTTCATAATTAAATTGACGATCACTCGTATTCGCCACTTTTTTCCTATTCAATTATTTATTTTTCTGTCGGATCGTTTGTGCTTTTTTTTCATATCCACTCTGTACATAGTCAGCTTTTCTATACCGACGGGACGAGTATAACCGGAATAGCGAATGAGTTTGAATATATAATGTGAATGAATGAAAAAGTTAATGAGCTCCGATGAGCAGCGATGATATGACCGATAATTGTAGTATGAAAATTATAGACGTAGAATTAAAAAAAAAAAAACAATCAAAAAACAAACAAACAAATAATCAAGACAATTTCACTGTGTATTTTATCGTTTCTAATATCGATCGAAGATAAATAATTCATAGTTTATTCTCGCTGTAATAATAATATAATAACAAGGAGCTATTTATTAATAAACAATAGAATAAAATTAAAATTAATTTATCATCCACCCCAATTCATTCTATATTTTAATCAAGAAAAACAAAAAAAATATATTTTGCAATCGGATAACAAAATTGCCAATATGAAATTAAATCGTCAAAATAATAAATAAAAAAATAATGCAAAGAGTTGTATAGATAATTTTTGCTGTATAGATAATTTTTGGATGAAAAAGAAATCGTTAAAAAATTTCCAATCCAAAATAGAAAATAAATAAAGGTTCTCATTAATTTTATCTGCTATCAATAATTCATCAATTATTAATTAATCCGTATTAGATTAAGTTGAGTAGCTACTAATGAACAATTGAATCAAATTAAAATTGAATCATCATCCACCCCAACTCAGGCTATATATATAAATCAACGAAAACAAAGAAAAATATTTTACAATTTGATAAAAAAATTGCAAATATGAAATTAAATCGTCAAAATAATAGAAAAAAAATAAATAGGAATAATTACGAAAAAAAAAAAATAATGCAAAAAGTTCAATCTATAGATAATTTAAAAAAAATTTATATCCAAAATAGAAAATAAATAAAGGTTCTCATTAATTTTATCTGTTATCAGCAATTCATTAATTATTAATTAATCCATATTAGATTAAGTTAAGTAGCTACTAATGAACAATTGAATAAAATTAAAATTGAATCATCATCCACCCCAACTCAGGCTATATATATAAATCAACAAAAACAAAGAAAAATATTTTACAATTTGATAAAAAAATTGCAAATATGAAATTAAATCGTCCATTAAATTCATTAATTATTAATTAATCGATATTAAATTAATTTCATGAGATGTTTGTAATCGTCTACGAGGATTCGTGCAAATTTCAAAAAGAAATAAAAATTATTATTTTTTGTCTTGCACATTGTGTCGTTTATATATATATATAGCGATGTTTTTTTTATATATCTATATATATATATATATATAAGAAGGCGAAAAATATTTAAGGGAGGATACGACCCCGCCATGGCAAGACAAGAAATCTTTGATAGCCGACGCTCGATAGTGCGAGTCGAGTCGTTGAGCGCCGGCGCTCTTACTCGAATCCCCATTGGTGGTGCAAGCTCACGTAACGTTATCGTTGTTACCCCGGATAGTAACCGTTGAAACGTTCCCTTGGAAACGCTTCGTTCCCTCTGATATCTACCCCCGTCACTCCACCAAAGACCTCTTTCAATTAGACTTCAGAACCTCACCCCGCCCATCATCATCCCTTTTCCTCCCTTATCCTATATCGTGCAGTCTCTTTTGCTCTTATTCACTATTATATATATATATATATATATATATATACATATCATAGTGACTATATATATATATATAATATATATTATATATATATATATATATATATCATAGTGACTATATATATATATAATATATAATATATATATATATATTTCATAGTGAATATATATATATATATCTTCAACCCTCTTCGTGCTCGACTCTCCATTTCGCGAATCCTCTCTCTACCTTCTAGCCCTGCGCTCAAAGAGCGTTGTCAGGAAGCTCCAGGATATATTTTCGCGAAAGGTCGCGAATTCCAGATCTGAAATTGCCAGAGCTTAATGTGCTCACAGAAATGGACGTTGAGTCTCTCTCTCTCTCTCTCTCTCTCTCTCAAATTTTACTTTGTCCAGCTTTTTGATATTAAATATTTGAAATATGTCTTTGTGCTGCGACACATTGGGTGATATTATATATATATATATATTTATTTATTTTTTATTTATATATATATTATTATTATTATTATTATTATTATATATTATTTTATTTATCTATTTATTTATTTTTTATTTATTTATATATATATATATATATATATATATATATATATATATATCTATATATATGAATATGAATATGAAAAGTAAATGTGCACTGCAAAGTTTCAATTGAAATACATAAAAATGAAACGAGACGATGTTACGTCGGCAGGACATGTACGTCCTGCCGTGCCATATTTGCGTATACTCATATATATATATATATATATATATAATATATAAGTATATATAGTATAGATATGTAATGTATATATGTATATATATATATATATATATATATATATATATATATATATATATATATATATATATATATATATATATATATATATAATATATATATATACATATAATATATGTATATATATATAGCGTCGGAGCTCAGTCGAGACGATGCGATAAATGAAACGTCAAAGATTGAAAACGTCCTCTGGGCTGCTGAGTGAACGCGAAAACCAACAAGTGCACATATTTGCAAGCTTCATTAAGCACACGATGAAAAATCTGGAACATCTCGAGCGTATGTGCTCAGAGAGGATTTTTTTTGTGTTGGTTCGTGTGTGCTTCTGGGCATCGCCACAAAACGGTCTACAGACGACTATATATATATATAAAATATATGCATTATATATATATATATATATATATATATATATATATATATATATATATATATATATATATATATAATATATGCATTATATATATATATATATAATATATGCACTATATATATAGCGCTCAAGAAAACTACCCAGAAGCTTGTCTGTCTCTTTCTGCTTGATATGCGGAGTGGCGCGTTTCCCTTGACTGACGCTTGTGAGTTTAGCGAATAAAAATTTCATGAATTTCTATTAGCCAAAGGATTTTTTTTCCATGCCACGAAACGCCAAACGATCAAACTCTCTTTCACTTTTTTTTTTTCACGTTTAAAAACAAAAAAAAGCTCCTCTTGGGTATAATCAGTACCATGTTTTCCTCATTTCACGAAATTTTCCAAAAAAATCAACGAATATAAAATAAAATATCAATACGTCGAAATAAATTAATTTATATAGAATATTTTATAAAGGATGTAAAGGGATTGTGGAAAAGGAGGAATGTAAACACCCTGATGAGGTGAAATAATAAATAATACATACATAATATTTTTTGTATCCTATGATTTTTCCATATTTCAATTAACCGAACATTTAATTTTTATAATTTATAATTTTTAGGAATATTTTATATCGTATATGATTTTTCAATTAAACGAAAATTTAATTTCTATATAAAAAAAGTCATTGAAAGATTTATAATATTTAGGAATATTTTATATCGTATATGATTTTTCGATATTTCAATTAATCGAACATTTAATTTTTATATAAAAAATTTCATTGAAAGATTTGTAATATTTAGGAATATTTTATATCGTATATGATTTTTCGATATTTCAATTAAATGAACATTTAATTTCTATATAAAAAATTCATTGAAAGATTTATAATATTTAGGAATATTTTATATCGTATATGATTTTTCGATATTTCAATTAAACGAACATTTAATTTTTATATAAAAAAATTCATTGAAAGATTTATAATATTTAGGAATATTTTATATCGTATATGATTTTTCGATATTTCAATTAAATGAACATTTAATTTCTATATAAAAAAATTCATTGAAAGATTTATAATATTTAGGAATATTTTATATCGTATATGATTTTTCGATTTTTCAATTAAATGAAAATATAGTTTGTATATAAAAAATTTCATTGAGAGATTTATAATATTTAGGAATATTAAAATATTCCTAAATATCGAACATTTAATTTCTATATAAAAAATTTCATTGAGAGATTTATAATATTTAGGAATATTTTATATCGTATATGATTTTTCGATATTTCAATTAAACGAAAATTTAATTTCTATGTAAAAAAAAAAAGTTCATTGAGAGATTTATCAGGTGATTTGCAGTGATGATTCTTGCACGAATTAGCTCTTGTAGTTTCATCAGTAATTTCGGAATAATTATCTCGAAATGAGAATAACAAAATAACGTATCGTGGAGATTTCGAGTGAATCGTTTCGTTTCGAATGAATCGTTTGTATAATTGAAGGAAAGAGGAATAACAGAAATCGCGAGTGAGTAAAATTGGAAAATTCGAATCGTAACAAGAGAGAGAGAGAGAGAGAGAGAGAGAGAGAGAGAGAGAGAGAAAAAGAATCAAAGCATTGAAAGTGTAATTCGACGATGGTCATTTTGCATGGAAATGTCTTTCATGGGGGAATGTGAAACTACCAGCTGTTTATAGCTAGTACGTTTTCCCGCCACTGATGTAGCCACATTCGCGCTAAGTTATGAATGACGGAAGTTCGTGGTAAGTGTCTCTTGTCGAGTTTCGTTTATACTGCCAATCTCTGGATGTACGTGGTGCAGCTCTACATCATTAAATATTAATCGTTTGACACTTTTACGCTTTTATGCCATTTTTTTTCTCTCTCTCTCTTTTTCCTTTTTCCTTTCTCTCCCGTTGCCATTTTCTCACCACAGATTTTTGCTTTTTTTCCCATATGCGTTTCTTTTTTTTTCATTTTTTTTTTCTTTTTTAATTTGAATTTGTAAAATATCGATCGCCCAAACTCCACGTTGAATATCGATTATTTTTTTTTTGTTTTTCATTCGACACGAAATTTAAAGTTTAATCACTAGTCCGATTAAGAGGAGAGACTGAAGGATAATATGAATTTTAATTCTTTAAATCCGACCGAGTTCATCTAGTACTCTGACGATTTTTTCGTTCGGTTAAAAAATGTTTTTAGATCGTGCAATTATTTGATACAATTGATACGATTTTTCGTGTGTAACGAAAAAGCTTTTTCATAATTGTTTGATTTTTTTTTTTCATATGTATCGGGCAATTTTTTTACTATTGTTGAATTATTTTACGATTTAATCAATCAATTAAAATCATAATTAATTAATGATCGTATAGATAATTATTTGGGCCATTTTTTTTTTGAGTTTTTCTCAATTTGAAGAAAAGTCATCAATGACAATTATTTTTTTAAATTTATTATTTAAGTTAAAATGTAGAAAATAATCCGACATTTTCTTTTTTTTTTTGAGTTTTCCTCAATTTGAAGGAAATTCATTAATGACAATTATTTTTTTTAATGTTTTTTAAAATTTATTATTCAAGTAAAAATGTTGAAAATTACCAAATATATTTTTTGTTTTTGAGTTTTCCTCAATTTGAAGAAAAGTCATCAATGACAATTATTTTTTTTGAATTTATTATTCAAGTAAAAATGTCGAAAATTGCTAAATATTTTTTTTTGTTGAGTTTTTCTCAATTTGAAGGAAAGTCATCAATGACAATTATTTTTTTAAATTTATTATTTGAGTAAAAATGTTGAAAATTACCAAATATATTTTTTGTTTTTGAGTTTTCGTCAATTTGAAGGAAAGTCATTAATAACAATTTTTTTTTTTTATGTTTTTTAAAATTTATTATTCAAGTAAAAATGTCGAAAATTACCAAATATATTTTTTGTTTTTGAGTTTTCCTCAATTTGAAGGAAAGTTATCAATGACAATTATTTTTTTTAAATTTATTATTTAAGTAAAAATGTTGAAAATTGCCAAATTTATGCATATATATATATTCGAGAGTGGTGTTGTCGAAGTTTTAGAGGGAAACATTCGCGTCCATTGGCAGTCTCAAAGTTGTACAACGGAGCACGCGACGAGAACGTGGAGGAAAACGAGAGGAGTCCCACCAAAATTCAAAGTCCCCCGGGAGAAATGCGGGGAAGGGGAGGGGAGGGGTGGTAACGGGGTGGTTAGAGGACGAGGGAAAATGCAACCTATATATATCGTACAACCACCGGTTTTACCCCCGTTTGAAGGCTTAGCAACTCCAAGTTTGACTTTAATCCACGCGAGAGCCACCACAAGGTCTGAGAGACCTTGACAATTGATTCTAAGACAGTCTTGATGGTATTAGGACCGAATCACACTGAGAAAGAGCAAGAAGATCGTCTTTGTCCCATCAGATTGAGAAAATAAATGAGTCATTCTATATGGCATTTAAAATTTAAAAATTTAAAAATTTAATTATGAATTAACTTTATGTAAAATTAATTTGTTTAATCAGCGAAATTATTAAGTTTCAATTTGTATAAAAATTATTTCGTCAAGTTGCGAATTGAAAAAAATTAACAACCCGATAGTCTTAATTTAAATGAAATTTATTTTTTTAATCAGCCAAATTTTTACGTTTCAATTTGTATAAAAATTATTTCGTCAAGTTGCGAACTGAAAAAAATTAACGACCCGATAGTCTTAATTGAAATGAAATTAATTTCCGTCAAATTAATAAAATTTTCCACGTAGAATATTCGTAAGGATATTTTTAATATCGAGGACGATTATAGGGGGAGAATTTATAAATCTCCAAATAAATTTTTTGTATGTGAATAATTTTATAATTTTTCACATGAACAAAAGGAGAAAAATTAATCAACTCACTTGTACTCTGCTTTCTGTCAGGCCGATTCTCATCGCGATTTCTTCTCTCAGAAATATATCGGGATAATGAGTTTTGCTGAAACACCTCTCGAGCTCGTTGAGCTGTGCCGGAGTGAATCTCGTTCGATGACGTTTTTGCTTAGCTGGCTTATCATCGCCCTGACCTATTGTGGTGGTGGTCCCTGAAAAAAAAATAAAAATAAAATAAAATAAACAATAAAACAATATTATAATCATAATAATTAAATACGATGAATTTTGTTCGTAAATCAATAAATAGTATAATTAATAAGGTCTCGATAATTCATTAGAGTTAATTGATTACAATTTTATAATTAATTTTTTTTTATTTTTTTAAATTAATTATCCAATTTTTTAAATAACGCGAAATAAAAAGTTTCGTCTTTTTTAAATTCTTTTCGTCCTTCGCTCCGTCGTTTCCAGCATCTCGTTTTTGACCTTTTTCACTCGATAATATATAATATGATTAATTTTATAACGCACCATATGGCTGATTTTCTCGAGATCTCC
>OY769905.1:1176531-1180313 GCA_963669185.1 Dyspetes luteomarginatus
TAATTATCGAAGAATAATCAATAATTAGGGAGATAAATTAAATCGACTGGACATTAAAGACCAATTTTTGTACGGAAAGGGAGATTTTTTTCCCCTATTTAAAATGGTTCTAAAAATCCCTAAAAATTTGTCAATGCACTTTGAACTTTGTAGAATAAATGGCTTTACTTAATTTTGGAAAAAAAATTAAGTTTAGTATGATTTAATTATTGAAGAATAATCGATAATTAGGGAGATAAATTAAATCGACCGGACATTGAAGATCAATTTCCGTACGGAAAGGGCGATTTTTTTCCCCTATTCAAAATGGTTCTAAAAATCCTTAAAAATTTGTCAATGCACTTTGAACTTTGTAAAATAAATGGCTTTACTTAATTTTGGAAAAAAATTAAGTTTAGTATGATTTAATTATCGAAGAATAATCAATAATTAGGGAGATAAATTAAATCGACCGGACATTGAAGATCAATTTTTGTACGGAAAGGGAGATTTTTTTCCCTTATTCGAAATGGTTCTAAAAATCTCTAAAAATTTGTCAATACACTTTGAACTTTGTAGAATAAATGGATTTACTTAATTTTGAAAAAAAATTAAGTTTAGTATGATTTAATTATCGAAGAATAATCAATAATTAGGGAGATAAATTAAATCGACCAGACACGAAAGACACATGTTTGTACCGAAAGGGTTAAGTTTAAATTTCGATACAGTTGAGGATCCGTAAAAAAAATAAAAATACTGCAAAAAATTTAATCCAAAATTAATTATTTTATCCTGCGAACACAAGAAACAATTTTAAGGAAATTAACATGAAATGATTTTTGACAGTCGAAAATCGATGAGGAATCCATGGAAAAATATTTATCACGTGTTTGTGTCGTCTACAATAATATATATATAATAATAATAATAATATATACATATATATATATATGTATATATATTTAGTGCACTTTTGACCGTCCGTCGGACGACGTTGTGTTGCGCAAAAAATTAGTTTCGTTAGCGACAACGCTCACAAAGATACTTGCGCTTTCACGTATACATATATATATATAGCAATGCTCGAAATCGATCAATTGTCATAAATAAATATATATATATATAGATATGTCTCTGTAAAAAATAATTTCAGTATCATTTGACTCGAGAGAAACGCACAATTTCCATGAGAATATCACTAAAAAATATTTTGAATAAAAAAAAAAATTATAAATAATTGTGAAAAAAAAAAAAAAATTACAACTTGCTTTGAATATTTAGAAAAAGACATTAAGTATAATTTATAACGAAGAATTTTTAAATAACGATATTTAGCCTGACATAAATTATGCTTATAATTGAGATATTTTTTTTTTAAATAAATAAAAATATATAAATATAAAAAAAAAATTTTTTTTATCATTCTCGAGGGGGATCGGAAAGTTTTGCCAAAGGCAATAATCTGTACGCGTGCTGGATGCTAGTTCAGCCTCTCGCGAGGTATCATATAATAATCTTCCGACGAACCGGACTTTGGTCAATGGAAAAGCATATAACGTGGCGTGGCATGAATGAATTTTTTTTTTTTTTTTTTTTTTTTTTTTTTTTACGACTGCAGGTCTCCGTATAGAGTAATATTTTTATTTTCACCGCACATTTATTCTTCTCGGCGAGATTCCTTTATTTCGTTCTTTATTGGCGTGGGTGAGGGAAGAGATGTTGAGAAAACGAGAGAGAAAAAAAAAAAAAAAAAAAAAAAAACGTAAATTTAGAGAAGGTTATGACGGCAATCAACGAAAATTCGGCAGATTCTCTTTGATCTTGCAATCAGCGCACATGGCATAAGTGCACTTTTTCGCGTCACCAAAGATCCCTTTTTTCAGTCGGTTTCCCCCTGGTATATGCGAAGCTTTCCGCACCATTTTCCCAATAAAATTCACCAGGTATAGTCCGAAAGGTCTCGAAAGGATTCTCGAAAAGATCAATTTTTTTTTTCAACGATAAATATTCAATTTTTGTTGAAATTAAATATTGAATTTTTGTTGAAATGAAATATTCAAATTTTGTTGAAATGAAATATTCAATTTTTGTTGTAATAAAATATTGAATTTTTGTTGAAATTAAATATTGAATTTTTGTTGAAATAAAATATTGAATTTTGGTTGAAATTAAATATTGAATTTTTGTTGAAATAAAATATTGAATTTTTGTTGAAATTAAATATTGAATTTTTGTTGAAATAAAATATTGAATTTTTGTTGAAATAAAATATTGAATTTTTGTTGAAATAAAATATTGAATTTTTGTTGAAATAAAATATTGAATTTTTGTTGAAATAAAATATTGAATTTTTGTTGAAATTAAATATTCAATTTTTGATGAAATTAAATATTCAATTTTTGTTGAAATTAAATATTCAATTTTTGTTGAAATTAAATATTCAATTTTTGTTGAAATTAAATATTTAATTTTTGTTGAAAGAAAATATTCAATTTTTGTTGTAATAAAATATTCAATTTTTGTTGAAATTGAATATTCAATTTTTGTTGTAATAAAATATTCAATTTTTGTTGAAATTGAATATTTAATTTTTGTTGAAAGAAAATATTCAATTTTTTTTGAAATAAAATATTCAATTTTTGTAGAGATAAAATATTCAATTTTTGTTGAGAATAAATATTCAATTTTTGTTGAAATAAAACATTCAATTTTTGTTGAGATAAACCATTGCATATGCGGAACTTTCCGCACGATTTCCCGAATAAAATTCACCAGGTATAGTCCGACGGTCTCGAAAAGATCAACTTCTTTTTTTTTTTTCAACGATAAACATTCAATTTTCGTTGAGATAAAACATTGCAGCATTATTTTCAAAGTATTGTGAATTATTTTTAATTATCAAGAAAAGCTGAGAAAACGATAAAAATTTACATTTAACTCTGGCTAATTTATAATGATAATAATATATATATATGTTTGTTCATAGTTTTGCAATAAAAAATTTCAGGCTCAATTACAATGGGATATGGGCTGATTAATGAGAATAATAATTTTTCTTTAATTTGCTATTTGATTTGAAAATTAATGAAACGAACTGACCAACTAATAAATAACTAATAACCAATAACAAATTAAATCAACTAATTTCCACAATTTTATAAACAACATGAAAAAAATAAAAAAAAGCCAGTAACGTCCAAATATTTTTTCTGCGCGTTATTTGTATTTTTTCACCCCATAAATACACTAGAAATAATGTGAATAAAAATTAAAATATATAATTCTTCACACATCTAGCAAATTATCAGTTAAATAAATATAATAATCCCTATTCTAGCTTAATGACAAGAAATTTTTTCATTAAAAAGAAACTTTTCAAATCAAATCTCGATGAACCCTTTCGGCTCGGTTCTGAATTTTTTTAAATTTTTTCAATCGACTCCACGTGCTCCATTCTTAATTATTAATAATAATAATAATAATTATTTATTAAATTCTCAAAATACTCGACCTAGCTTTATGCAATTTGAAGTCTTAATCCAACTGAATTTCTGCTCATCGAGATTATTTCAAAAATTTCATCCCCCTCGGTGACCTTTAATTTCCCTCCCTTAATTTTTTTTTCATCCCCTAAATATTAAAAATACGTGAAATATTCATAAAGGATTTAACTTACCGGATATCCCGTGCAGCGAACCACCGGCCGATATATTGTTGAGCATCCCTCCCCAGGAGCAATACTCCTGCACCCCCCGCGCCAATCTGCGCTCAATTTTAACACACTTTTATCCAAGAATAAA
>OY769905.1:1180513-1185513 GCA_963669185.1 Dyspetes luteomarginatus
GTTACCCTCAAAATGATTAAATGTTAGAATTAGATTCGCTTTATTTTTTTCAACCCTCAATTCTAGGGTTAAAGGTTACCCTCAAAATGATTAAATGTTAGAATTAGATTCGCTTTATTTTTTTTAACCCTTAATTCTAGGGTTAAAGGTTACCCTCAAAATGATTAAATGTTAGAATTAGATTCGCTTTATTTTTTTTCAACCCTCAATTCTAGGGTTAAAGGTTACCCTCAAAATGATTAAATGTTAGAATTAGATTCGCTTTATTTTTTTAACCCTCAATTCTAGGGTTAAACGTTGCCCTCAAAATAATTAAATGTTAGAATTAGATTCGCTTTATTTTTTTAACCCTCAATTCTAGGGTTAAAGGTTACCCTCAAAATGATTAAATGTTAGAATTAGATTCGCTTTATTTTTTTCAACCCTCAATTCTAGGGTTAAAGGTTACCCTCAAAATGATTAAATGTTAGAATTAGATTCGCGTTATATTTTTTCAACCCTCAATTCTAGGGTTAAACGTTGCCCTCAAAATGATTAAATGTTAGAATTAGATTCGCTTTTTTTTTAACCCTCAATTCTAGGGTTAAAGGTTACCCTCAAAATGATTAAATGTTAGAATTAGATTCGCTTTATTTTTCAACCCTCAATTCTAGGGTTAAAGGTTACCCTCAAAATGATTAAATGTTAGAATTAGATTCGCTTTATTTTTCAACCCTCCACTCTAGGGTTAAATGTTACCCTCAAAAACGTCCAAAAAAATCTTAGCAAATTTTATTCAACCATTTTTTCCCTTAGGAAAAAACTGACTAGTGAACCCATGACAGATTTTGATCTTTCAACTCCAATAATTCACCAAGTCACCGTAAAATTCTCTTTCATCCAAGAAATTCTCTCGTTTCTCAATTTTATTAAATACGCAATATCATCTCGAGTCAGAGATTTCTCACAAATCCTCAAAGTCCTCGTCAACTGTAACACCATCTATATATAGTATTATAGACACACAGCTCACAAGTATAACGCGCAAGTTCATCTTCGTCACATTTCACTGTAGAATTCAAACTCACACTGCAGCTTTTAGGGGATGGAAGAGCGAAAGAGAGAGAGAGAGAGAGAGAGAAAGGCAGACAGTGAGACAGAGAGAAATAGAGAAATAGAGAGAGAGAGAGAGAGAGAGAAATCGAGAAATAGAGAGAGAGAGAGAAATCGAGAAATAGAGAGAGAGAGAGAGAGAGAAATCGAGAAACAGAGAGAGAGAGATAGAGGGGGAAGTGAAGACATACACTCGGCAAATAAACTATCGCTGCAGTAGCTCGTCCATAACGAACGATATTATCAGAAGTCCCAAAGTAAGTTCGTCCCTATCTGTCTGTGTGTTCGTATGGTTTGCGGCGATGTCACGTATCTCTGTCTCTGTCTCTTGGCATGAGATTGCGTCTAAGTGACAGAGTTGGACCACCATCAGCAATGAGGGTGAAAGCGAGAGAGATCAAGTGCTCAGAAGGACAACGAAGACTCGAAACGAATACTGCAAATGGCAATTTTCTTCAATATGCAAATATAATAATAATAATAATAATAATAATTCTATTGTGACTTTGGGACAAGCTATACACACCAACGAGATTACATATACATATATACATATATGTATATTTATATATATATATATACATATATATTTATATTTATATTTATATGCATATATATATATGTATGGATATATATATATACATATATATGTATATCTGTGAATGTAAGAGTGATACGGAGATGTATAAGAGACAGGACGAATAGACGAGTAGCCAAGTTGCTATTGAACCGATTTTGAGCAAATATCATCACTCGAACGAGATCCCTCTTTATCTCTGTTTCTTCTCCTCCTCCGTTCTCTCTCTCTCTCTCTCTCTCTCTCTCTCTCTCTCTCTCTCTCTCTCTCTCTCTCTCTCTCTCTCTCTCTCTCTCTCTCTCTCTCTCTCTCTCTCTCTCTCTCTCTCTCTCTCTCTCTCTCTCTCCCCCCCTCTCTCTCTCTCGTTGGTACATGCAAGAGAGATTGGTGACCATAGTCGAGAAACTCTCTCAGTATACGATGTGGCTCCGCATCGCTCAGTTACGAATACAAAGTCGCGAGAGGGACCAGCAGGGTGGAGGTGGGGGCTGAGGGATGCTCGCAGAATTGAGCGAGATGGAAAAGCGACAGATAGTTTACTGCAGGAGGAATAGAGGAAGGGAGAGAGAGAGAGAGAGAAAGGGTGAGGGGGCGCGAGGGGGGGGGGGGGGGGGAAGAGAGGGGGGTGAGAGAGAGGAAGAGAGAAAGAGAGAGAGAGAACTCACAAGCCCTTCGGCAAATTTCATAACCGAACTTGTCGTATTTGCCGAGATTATTTCAATATATTCGACTCAACCTGGGGAGATTGAGAGAGAGAGAGAGAGAGAGAGAGAGAGAGAATCTGTTTGCAATGACGGTGTATGCGTGAATGGAACTTTGGCGCCCGAAGTCTCTACTACTATGTATGGTATGAAAAGTGATGGGGGGATGTACGAGATATAACCGAGAATGGATGGGTGAAGAAGAGAGGAAGAGAGAGAGAGAGAGAACGAGGAATATTTGGGAAGAGGAAGGGGTGAATTGCACTATATATTATATTATATTAGAGATTTTCCGAACATATCTATATATATATATATATATATATATATACATAGATAAATACGTGTGTAAGTGTATCTATACACGAATGTACATATATACTATATATAGATAAATACGTGTGTAAGTATGCCTATACACAAATGTATAAAAGTTTGTATATATATATATATATATATATTAAATAAGATCTCTGAGAGATAATTTGTAAAACTCTAATTTGCATTTTGTGAGTATTCGATTATTTTTTAGCCTACGCACTTTTATACAGAAAAAATTTCGATATCCGGAAATTTTTCTGTATATGTATTAGATAATACAACATTTCCGTAAATGATGCCCGCGTGGATAAAAAAAAAACGTGGAAAATAAGAAGCGAGAAAGGTTCAGATCGGATCGACGATCCTTCAAAGACTTTTTTACTCGCTTTGCCATATAGAGATTCGAACCGATTCTACCATGTCTCTGTCTGTCTCTCTCTCTCTTTCTACTCAGAGGGCAGACCCTCTGAGTAAACTGTGTGAGTGTATGTGTCAGATCACCTGGATATTCACGCTCGTACGAATACGAGAGCTGAATCAATTTTTTTTCTCATCTTCTTCATATATATATATATATATATATATATATATATATATGTATATATGTATATATATATATATAAACGCTCTCGCATATAGAATATTGCGATATTCGCTTTTTTATAATATTCCCTACATTTTTTTTGGTCCTCATACAAATATATATGCCGATCGAAAAATAAAAACCATCGTTCACGCGTGTTTGGTCCTCCCAAACACGCGTGCACGATATTTTTTATTTTTTACAATATTACGGAATCTTCGTAAAACGTTCAGGAAAATTTCAACGAATTCTCCGGAAATGATTTTGCTCTAAATAAATACGAAAATTTATATATTTTTGACATTTTCTTCGTATGGATTATTCTATATTTTTGTTATTATTATTATTATGATTTGCTTGTCAGCAAAAAATGTCCGAGCAAAATAATAGAATTTCAACAATTCAAAACGTAGTGAGAGAAATTTTTTTCGTATTATACTTTTAGAACCCGGAAAAATCTAAAAATGTAAAAATTTGAAACTTTGGTGCTATTCGTTCGATTTTAAGATAATTAAATTGTTTAACTGTTATGCAAATGTCATCATCGACAGTAACACATAAATTTATTTATTTATTTATTTATTTATTTATTTATTTATTTATTTATTTATTTATTTATTTATTTATTTATTTATTTATTTATTTATTTATTTATTTATTTATTTATTTATTTATTTATTTATTTATTTATTTATTTATTTATTTATTTATTTATTTATTTATTTATTTATTTATTTATTTATTTATTTATTTATTTATTTATTTATTTATTTATTTATTTATTTATTTATTTATTTATTTATTTATTTATTTATTTATTTATTTATTTATTTATTTATTTATTTATTTATTTATTTATTTATTTATTTATTTATTTATTTATTTATTTATTTATTTATTTATTTATTTATTTATTTATTTATTTATTTATTTATTTATTTATTTATTTATTTATTTATTTATTTATTTATTTATTTATTTATTTATTTATTTATTTATTTATTTATTTATTTATTTATTTATTTATTTATTTATTTATTTATTTATTTATTTATTTATTTATTTATTTATTTATTTATTTATTTATTTATTTATTCATTTTTTATCAACCTATGAGCGAATGATTAAGTACGAGCAATGTTACTCTCACCCATTCGTCTCTAACAATGCGATAATAAGGAGCAGGAGCGATAATAATTTGCGCACTATATGCTCTACTCGTATGGGACGATCATTTATTCTGGTCGATTAAACAAATCAACGAGAGACTAAAAGGAATGAGAGAAAAATGTACGAGAACGGTGGGCGGGAGGGAGGGGGAGAATTTGACAGTCACAGAAATTGTCATTCTCATCGACAGCATATTGGCTTGAGTTCGTGGGTCACATCGCTAATTAAATAAAAAGGGGGGTTGAAATTGGTGAAATGAGGCGCGTTCATGAGAATAGTGACGTGAGGATCACGACTATATATATATATATATACATAGGAGACGCGTGGGGTATGTAACGTACCTTAAGCATTTTAACAGAGGGGGATGCAGTTTGTGTGGGATGCACGTGGCGACGCGTGCGAGCCGGTGGACTTTCCTCGCTGCTGCTTAATATAAGCACTTTTATATACTACGCACACACACATATATATATATATATATCAAATGTCTAAAATCATAAGGGCTTATATTCCACGTTCATGGAAAACCCATACGCCATTTTTGTTTTAAACA
>OY769905.1:1190513-1208013 GCA_963669185.1 Dyspetes luteomarginatus
AAAAGACAAAAAAACAAAAGAAACGAAACTCTCGCACCGGCACTTTTTCGAGCAACCGTCCAAGTGCACTCTGACCGTGCATAACGTGTGCCAGAGATTTTTAATGGATTCGCGAGGTCTGCCAGTGAGCATTGAGAATTCAGCTATTAGCGAGACCCTTAAGATTTTACAATCAAACTGCCTCCATATATATATATATATATATAAATACATAAATATATATAAATATATAGATATATATATAGGATTACACCGGAATTTATTTTAGTGTTCTGAATATTGAAATAAGTGAACTAATTTTAATTATTAATAATTTTTTTTCATCGTAATAGTAATTGAATGATCCACCGCAAAAAAATATATATATACATAGAGTTTGGCGAAGAGTAAAATCCAATTTGACCAACTGACAAAGTTCATTGAGGGAGAAAAAACGTCAGGTGGAAAATCGTGCTGAAGGAAATAATTTTAATAAAGCGTGGGATTGTCAAAGCTGTTTCGACCAGGTCATCGATAAACCACCACCGACCACATTAGATTACAGTTAGTTCTCATTATCTCGCGTCATAATCTCTCTATACACATACTCGCTGTAATTCTAGTTCACACATAATAAATATCTACATGTATTATATATATATATATATATATATATATATATATATATATATATATATATATATATATATATATTCAGTGTTAATATCGCGTGGCAGGTTCGAGGCAAGCTTTTATTTCCTGTTGTTTGTTTTACACGTTGATCCCTCTCTCTCTCTCTCTCTCTCTCGCTCTCTCTCTCTCTCTTTCTCTCTCTCGTCCAATATTCTCTACCGGGGAATTAATTTTTTACGATATAATATATGAAGGGAGTTGACGCGATCTCTAGGAAAGATTCCTGAATGGATTTTCAGCTCATGCGTCAGGCTTACCAAACTTTCTATCATTTATTATTCATTGAAAAAAAAAAAAAAAAAAAAAAAAAAAAAAAACAGCACAAACAATATATATATGTCGTATTTCAAGCATGTTAAAACTATTTTTTTCAAAAGTTTATTAAAATTCTCAACAAATAAATTAACAAGTTTATTTTTTTTTCGGTAGCCATTATTATTATTTTTTAACGACCGACAATTTTTATTATCAGATAATTTCGTCGACTAAAAATTATTTCGCATATCGTGTGCTATACACACCCCTCGTATAGGCTTGTAGCGTAACTCAGAGTGCCTCAACACAAATGTGATACATGAGCTTATGTTTGCGTAGAACATGCATGAAATTTACACGCACACTTACGCTAGAGGCCTATAAATATGCTTTAGGGAAATACAAAATAAATATTTCGACGGAATTTTCACTTTTTTTTTTCGAAAATTCATTTAGTAGTTATCAGCCAAATTTTTTAATTAATACTGCGGAGTGTTATCAAGTGTTCTCAGATCTTTAAAGTAATTTAAAAAAAATCATAATAATAATAAAACGTTACACGTCTATTAGACACATTTTCATCGCGTATGAATGTTACGCAAGAGGCCTATATATATGTTTAAATTATATTATATGGGCACTAAGGATATTGTCGCGGCCATATTGACGATCGAGAGAGAGAGAGAGAGAGAGAGCGAGAGAGAGAGACAGGGAGGAAAGTAATTTAAAAAATAATAATAATAATGATAATAATAATAATAATAATTGAAAAAAAATATTACAAAATATTCAAGCATTCCAGGCAACATTGACGAAACAGGCGCTTGTAAAGTATCTCTGCAAATATGATACATCGCGATTTTCATCGCGTATGTATGTTACGCAAGAGGCCTATATATATTTTTTTAAATTATATTATATGGGCACTAAGGACATTGTCGCGGCCATATTGACGATCGAGAGAGAGAGAGACAGGGAGGAAAGTAATTAAAAAAATAATAATAATAATAATGATAATAATAATAATAATAATTGAAAAAAAATATTGCAAAATATTCAAGCATTCCAGGCAACATTGACGAAACAGGCGCCTGTAAAGTATCTCTGCAAATATGATACATCGCGATTTTCATCGCGTATGTATGTTACGCAAGAGGCCTATATATATATGTTTAAATTATATTATATGGGCACTAAGGATATTGTCGCGGCCATATTGACGATCGAGAGAGAGAGAGAGAGAGAGAGCGAGAGAGAGAGACAGGGAGGAAAGTAATTTAAAAAATAATAATAATAATGATAATAATAATAATAATAATTGAAAAAAAATATTACAAAATATTCAAGCATTCCAGGCAACATTGACGAAACAGGCGCTTGTAAAGTATCTCTGCAAATATGATACATCGCGATTTTCATCGCGTATGTATGTTACGCAAGAGGCCTATATATATTTTTTTAAATTATATTATATGGGCACTAAGGACATTGTCGCGGCCATATTGACGATCGAGAGAGAGAGAGAGAGAGAGAGAGCGAGAGGGAGAGACAGGGAGGAAAGTAATTTAAAAAATAATAATAATAATGATAATAATAATAATAATTGAAAAAAAATATTGCAAAATATTCAAGCATTCCAGGCAACATTGACGAAACAGGCGCTTGTAAAGTATCTCTGCAAATATGATACATCGCGATTTTCATCGCGTATGAATGTTACGCAAGAGGCCTATATATATGTTTAAATTATATTATATGGACACCAAGGACATTGTCGTGACCACATTGACGATCGAGAGAGAGAGAGACAGGGAGGAAAGTAATTTAAAAAATAATAATAATAATGATAATAATAATAATAATAATTGAAAAAAAATATTACAAAATATTCAAGCATTCCAGGCAACATTGACGAAACAGGCGCTTGTAAAGTATCTCTGCAAATATGATACATCGCGATTTTCATCGCGTATGTATGTTACGCAAGAGGCCTATATATTTTTTTTTAAATTATATTATATGGGCACTAAGGACATTGTCGCGGCCATATTGACGATCGAGAGAGAGAGAGAGAGAGAGCGAGAGAGAGAGACAGGGAGGAAAGTAATTTAAAAAATAATAATAATAATGATAATAATAATAATAATAATTGAAAAAAAATATTACAAAATATTCAAGCATTCCAGGCAACATTGACGAAACAGGCGCCTGTAAAGTATCTCTGCAAATATGATAGATGGCGATTTTCATCGCGTATGTATGTTACGCAAGAGGCCTATATATATTTTTTTAAATTATATTATATGGACACCAAGGACATTGTCGTGACCACATTGACGATCGAGAGACTACATATGTATTGCTTAGAGGCATCGAGAGCGAGAGGGGGGGGGGAGAAAGAGAAAGAGTGGGGGGGGGAGAAAGAGAGAGGGGGGAGAAAGAGAGAGAGCGAGAGGGGGGGAGAACCTCGCGGGGCGAGAGAAACCCCCCGCGGTGATGTTCTCGATGTACTCGCCTCTCACCTCTCACTCTCACGTTTTGACCCCCTCAAAATCTCCCACCATCAACGGAATCTTTCGCTCCATACGCATATACGCATGCCTTGACGCACCTTTTTATCACCCGTTAAACGCCGGCCATTCGGTCGAATCGATCGAGCGAAAAAGGTCCCCTTATATTTTCACTATAATACGACTACTATATATATATATATATATATATATATATATATATATATACGCGTGTGTATAGTATCGGTAAAGGCATTGCTAAAGGAGAGAATTTCCGAAATGCTTTTGCTACAGGACCGGATGCTTTTGATCTTTTCAATCGAGACATCATTCAGGCATTCGAGATAATCATTAAGGGAATTCAAAGACGTGCCCATGACTATAGAATATATATATATATATATGTATATATCCGGAGTATCATGAGAATAGAGGGATAAAGGTGAAATTAAATTGTGACCTTTATGTGTGTGTGTGTGTGTATGAGGCCAATAAAAATGTGAAATAAAATTTGCGATACTGCAAATGTCATTTACTTTCTATATCAAACGATTTTTTTCCATTTTCCAATTTAAAATATTTAAAATAATGCATAATGCACATTGGACAAGTTTGATGGAATAATTTTAGATTTTTAAATTGAAATCTTCGACAGACGCCTTTTTTTGGATAATTTGTTTATTCATTTTTTTCAACATGTACATTTTTTTTTGCGAAAAACAATATTTAATTTTTTTAGTTTTTAAAATTATTCAATTTTAATAAAATTTGAAAGATTTTAGCAGATCCATGCTCTACGATGAAGGGATGAAAAAATGGAAATTGGAAAAAAGTGGTTTAACATTATCCCTTTAATCGATCGAGATCGGTTACGTAAATTCCCAAGGAAATCGAGAGTCCAGGAAAAATAACAAGGGTGTGCCAAAGGGGGTAAAGCAAATTTAAGGGTTCTTCAGGGTCGAGCTTACATATAATAAATCGATATAAAAAAAATATTTTTTTGCGAAGAACAATATTTAATTTTTTTAGTTTTTAAAATTATTCAATTTTAATAAAATTTGAATTTACGATGAAGGGATGAAAAAATGGAAATTGGAAAAAAGTGGTTTAACATGATCCCTTTAATCGATCGAGATCGGTTACGTAAATTCCCAAGGGAATCAAGAGTGCAGGAAAAATGGCAAGGGTGTGCCAGTGGGGGGTAAAGCAAATTTTAAGGGTGATGCGCTTGCACCTATCCCCCTCCCCTTCTATATATATTTTTGCAGCATTGTTGCCCCCCGTATATATTGCTCGGTTCTTCGGGGTCGAGCATGGATATAGTAAATCGGGGGTCTCTCGCAGTACGAGTCCCTATATAATACTCCCAGATGGATTCTAATGGTCTTAATGAAGTGTGTACACCCTGCGTGTATGGTATTAAGAAAAACGGCTCAAGGTAATAACGACACTAATTTTTAAGCATAACTGTACACTCAGCTTAACAACGTGCGAACGTTACCCAAAGCACATCTATATATATATATATATATATATATATATATATATATATATATATATATATATATATATATATAAAAGAAAATAATAATAATGATAATAAATATATTAAAGTTTGATCGTTATAGGCTGGGAAATTTATTCCGGTGGTTCACAATACCACCAAATTTAGCCAGGTGGACGTAACCGCTGAAACGTCAAAAATTAGTAAAACAAAATGTCTTTTAAAAACATTTTTCGGAAAAAAATGACGAAAAAAAATATATAATTTCAAAAAACAACCCTCAACCGTATAACAACCACAATTTATCGGGAAAAAAAAACTTTCAATTAATTTTTAAACATGAAATATCAAAAAAATTTAATCCCAATTTTCATTCATAAAATTTTATACGAAATATTCAGAGTCATGAAATATGAGGAGATTTTTAATTTATTTCGTAAGTAAATAAAAGCTCGATTGAATATATGTAGAAGCCAATAGTGTCGCAAATTATGAAAAAAAAAAGGTCAAGAGGTCGGGATGGAAAATTTTGTGTGCTCTAAATTGAAGGAAAAAATAAAGCAAAAATACTCCATCTCGAATACAAATTGATAAACGAGGACGATGAAACAATCATAACTCATCGAAAAAATTATCTTCTATATATAATACGAAATAATACGATAAAAGATTTAATTCATGATATTTAGTACGAAATTTTGAAAATCATAAAATATAACACGAAAGATTTTTTTTATTTTTTATTTCATTTTTAAAAGAGACATATATATATATATATATATATATATATATATGTATATAAGCTTTGATTGAATGGGACCCATTAGAGTCTCGCAGAAAAATGTCATGATTGCAAATCCTCTGCGAACATGAAAAAAATATTTAAAAAAAGAGACATTGCTCTTATGAGGAAGTTGAGAGAAAAAAGAAGCGAGTCGAGGGTTGGAGATGCTGTCAATAATCCTTTCGACGTGTGTGTTTCGCGAATCGACTAATTGATGTCATTCAGAGAGATATTACACCAGAGAAAGGAGAGAGAGAGAGAGAGAGAGAGAGAGAGAGAGAGAGAGAGAGAGAGAGAAAGAGAGAGAGAGAGAGAGAGAGAGAGAGAGAGGCGTGCGAGTGTCGTTAACGTTTTCAGCTTGCAGGATAATATGCGAGCTTAATGAGTTTCCCACTAGAGCTCTAAGTACATATCTCATACAGTTCCCTTCCATACGTTAATTACCTATACAGTATTTTCTTACTTGGCTTTTTTACATGGTAAATTATTCGCTGTGGGTGAAATAAACAGTTTCAGCCCGAAGCATATTATAAAATAGAAAATGTACTCACTTTTCTCGACGTCTCCTCCAATTACTGAAATTTCAATCTATTGCATAAATTATATTTTGATTAAATATCATATTTTTTGATCATATTTTGATCATAAATCATATTTTTTTTATCATATTTTGATCAAATATCATATTTTTTTGATAATATTTTGATCATAAATGATATTTTTTTGATAATATTTTGATCATAAATCATATTTTTTTGATCATATTTTGATCATAAATCATATGATCAAAATGCTCGAAAAATGCTCAAAATATCGATAAATTAGTAGGGTTGTGCGAATTCAAATCGAATAATTCGAATTTTTTTTTTCGAGTAACTCAAATAACTTTCGAATAAGTCTACTCGAGACGTTTTCAAAACACCCCTTATGAATCTCAATTGGCCAAACGATGACAAAGTTATCGCAACATGAAAACTCTCATTTTTCGTCATTTTTTGATTTTAGACGAAGAAAAATGTGAAATGTGAAAATGTGAAAGGAAAAAAAACGTAAAATTATTTGACATAATAATCGAATTATTCGCACACCCCTATAAACTAATAATTAAAATAGAAGGAATGTAAATAAATGATGAGTCTTTTTCTCTTCTCTGATTACCCGAAAAAATCCTCAAAAAATAAAATTTTAATCTAAACCTTTTTTTTTAGCTAATTTTATCAATAAAATTTCCAATTAAGCATGATCAATGTCAGGTCGATCTTTGATTCTTAAACTCCATATATAACAAGAATATCTACATAAGTGGTGGAATGAAAGAGGGGGTTAGAAAAAGGGGTGAGTTTGAGCCAGAAAGTGAAATAGTCTCCCCCTGGTGAGTGAGAAATGTCGGAAGAGGCTTCGCGAGGGAAAAGAGACGAGGAAAGAGGCGATGGGGTTGGGGGGGGGTGAAAGGGAATGAAACGTGTGGCAAGTATGAAGTGAGCATATTACTATTGAGAATAAGTACCTGGGATTCGAGATGGCTGCTGCTTGGCTTAACATCAGCCATATATACTGACGAGAGAAAGTCTCGTTATATATATATAATGATATATATATATATATATATAAAATGATATATATATATATATATATATATATATATATATATAGATATATCGTACAGTTTCACGCGATACTCTCTCTCGAAACCGCGCGCGCCACACCGGCCGGAATGTAAGGGGGCTTGTGAGGGGTTGGAGGGTAGTAACGGGGTACAAATGGGGTGGTACAATGGGCACTAATGGATCTCAAGCCGCCGCGAGAGGCGCTGCTTTTAATCTAATTGTCCTTCTCTCGTCGTATATAGCGAACGAGCGCCTCTCCCTCCCCTCCCACCCCCCCACGCCACCCCTTATTCTACACCCCCACAAGCAGCCCCCGACGGTTTTACCGGGATCTCGAACGTGCAAAACCTGAGCATGATGGTTCTCATTTCGAGCTCACTGAGAAAATATTAAAATTTCACGAGTATACATCGGAGAAAAAAAGGCAAATCATTATTCATTTTGTTTAATTTGATGATTTTTTATTTATTTTTTTTAAACAAAAAAGTTGTAATTTTGGCCTCGATTTTTTTAATCCAATATTTTTTTTGTCTAATTCAAAAAGTCTTGGAAATAAATAAACATCGTGAAATTATGATTATTTAAATTAGATTTTGATCAAATTTAATGATTATTAAAGTCTGATATCTCGTAAAATTGATAATTTTTTTTTTCCAATTTTTAGACTGTACGAACTCCATCCACTCCACCTACCCTGTATGACCCCTTGACGATTCACAAGCGTCCAATCAAAAAGTTTTGCAAATAAATTAACATCGTGAAATTATAATTATTTAAATTAGATTTTCATAAAATTTAATCAGTCTGATATCTCGTAAAATTGATCATTTTTTTTTTTTTATTTTTAGACCGTTCGAACTCTATCCACTCCACCTACCCTGTATGACCCCGTGACGATTCACAAGCTTATTTCTCCCTTATTGTCACCCTCGACTAATATCCTTGTAACGTGTCTCACGTACACGTGTTACTTTTTTTTTACCTTTATATATATTTCCATATATTTTACTCCTCATTTTATTCCCTCGTGATCGGAGATTATACAGCTATTATATATATATATATATATATACATATATATATATACATACAGCTATTATATATATATATATATGTATATATATATATATATGTGTATATATATACAGCTCTTATATATATATATATATATATATATACAAATATTATATATATATGTATATGAGAGAGAGGCGACGTCGCGACCGTGTCGTTTTTCTCTCCTCGAATATAATTCGGCGCCCGTATGTTCTCTCGCTCCCACCCCCCTTTTTCTCGCTCATATAAGGGAAGAAATTTGCTCGGGCAGGTGGCAGGAGTCGCGAGGTAATTGCTGCGAACGAGGACACTTTCTCGTCCTTCCTCGATACCTCATCATCGTCCTGCTGGTGTGCTCAGTAATGACGACTTCCGATCGCCGAAACCTGTCGGCGGTGAGGGGTGGGAGGGTGGAGGCTTTTTCACCCCTAAATCCACCAACATGAATTTATGTATCTCGGCCATTCCTACATATATATATATATATATATATATAGATATGTGTATGTATATATATATATATATATATATATATATATATATATTTATACATACATATATATGTATACAATTCCGCTGAGAGAAACGATATGGAGACTGCGATAGCGGAAATAAATTGGTACGATTGTAATTGCCGTTGTGCGTGACTCGGGCGTTAGCGATGATTCGTACTCGTGCGGTTTCTCTATTAAATAGTAAATTTATGAGTTTATCTTGTATACATGTGTGTGCATATATAGGGAATTTCGTTAAAATTTAAGTGAAATTTAGATATAAATTGATATTTGAAAAATTATACATTGAGAAAATAGTTTTTTATCACTTGATAAATTTTTTTCTCAGTCTAGCAATGAAAATTTATTGATTCCTGTAATTTTCGTAGATTTTATTTCGTAACAAATGAAAAATTTTATGATATGTTGATAAGATTTTTTTTTTTTTTTTTTTTCAATGTTTTCGTAATAATTTTTTTGCATTATTATTGTTTAGAATTTAATCCACTTGATATCTGCAATATCGTTGAATTTTTCAATATTTTCATCTCATTACGCGATGTACTAAATTTTCATCTGACATATATATTCGTGTTGAATATTGAAATATATATTTATATTTCGTATTAACTGCCAAAGATTATTTATTTCATCGAATCTTTTGATGGTTTTGTTGAAATAAATGTTTTGTTATAATTGCCAAAATTTTTTGTTCAAATACGATTTTTTTTAAACATTTAAACAACAATAAAAAATCTCAGACAAACATGGCGAGAGTACTGAAAAAAAAAAACGAAAACAATTTTGCAATTAAAATCTTTACTTACCAGACCACACCAGTGACGACGAGTATATATATATATATCCCATTTAGCTTTATCAGACGATAAAATTTCACAGGGTTATATCAAAAATAAAAATCAATTTTTCTCATATCACTCCCATATATTTTTCATATGATTCCTTATCACATATTCCTGATAATGACGATGATAGTGGTAATAATAAATGACAATAATTGTTATGATTCCAATAATAATAATAAAAATAATAATAATAATAATAATAATCTTTTAACTACATATTTACATGAACGTAAAGCGACATTTCTTTTATCATACAGCGTATAATACAGTTCTGAATAAATTTATATATATATATATATATATATATATATATATATATATATATATATATATATATATATTTATATTCATATTTTTATTTATAGAATAACTTCGAGAATAATTCGTTTTTCCTTTTATTCTCGCTCTTTCAACTCTCGATTCACACTATACATTAGAGGGTCATTCGAGATTGCTTTAACTATGTAATTTTATAGTAGATGGGAAAAACACGAGTGAGTAAAGATGATATAATGTGATTATGGTATTTTATACAAATGGACGAAAAAAAAAATGGTGAGATCCTTCCAAAATCGATTAAAAAAATTGTCGATAGCTGACTGTTTGAAAAAAAAAAAAATAACAATTCGAAATGATTTTTGGAGAGAATAATTATGAATTTCAACTAATTATGAATTTTTTTAATAATAATTATTTATAATTATTTTATTAAGAGATAATTTTTGATTGAAATAATTTTTTACTCGAATCGTTTTGACGTGTATGAATTTATATATGTAAGGACACAGCAGGGAATTAATAATAATTGACTGCAGGGAGAGCAAGAATGGGGATTTTTTTTCGTACTGAATACTGAAAATGGTATAAATATAGGACTGTATCAGCAGACTCGATCAAGTTGAAGGGACACAGAATGTTAAAAATCGCGTGGCAAACTCTTTTATGTTCCATACGATTTTACATATATATGTATGTATATATATATATGTATGTTAGGGTTAGAATACTTTGTTTAGCTTTTTTCGTCCAAAAAAAATTGTTCGGTAATATTTTTGAGACTATAGAAAAAAAAATGGAGCTCAAAATATTTTTACCCTAAAAAAAATATATATATATATACATGGACATTAATGCTTGAAGATTAATGTGCATTCACGTCTTACACACACACGACCATCATTTTAGTGACACTCAAACTCAATTTCCAACATTCCTCGTGATCAAATTTTTCACATCCCTCAAAAAAAAAAAAAAAATGACTGCCTGCAATCTCTAAGCGAATTTTTATATCGATAGGGGTGAAAAAAAAAACTTTTCTCCTCATTGAATTTCAATTAGAATTTTTTTGGCTTTTACAAGATTTTGCTCAAAACGTAAAAAAAAAAAAATAACGTAAGATAAATAGCAACTAAAAAATTAATTGGTAACTTGTAGCTGATTCAGACGATTAAAAAATCGTCTGTCATATATCAATAAAAAATTTGATTTGTGGAGCTCAAAATATTTTTACCCTAAAATCTATATATATATACATATGAACATTAATGCTTGAAGATTAATGTGCATTCACGTCTTACACACACACGACCATCATTTTAGTGAAACTCAAAATCAATTTCCAACATTCCTCGTCATAAAATTTTTCACATCCCCCAAAAAAAAAAAAGACTGCCCGCAGTCTCTAATGAAATTTTTATATCGATAGGGGTGAAAAAAAAATCTCTCCTCTTCATTGAATTTCAATCAGAAACTTTTGCCCTTTTATAAGATTTTGCTCAAACGGAAAAAAAAACAAAAAAAAAGTAACAAAAATAGGAACAAAAAAAAATTCATAACTCAAACGATTAAAAAATCGTATGTAAAATGCGATAAAAAATTTGATTTGTCACTTGTCGCTGTGAAATTCAAATTTAGAGGGGAAAAAGTACTTTTTAAAATCACGGGAACGTTTTTTTTCTTTTTTTTTTTTTTGCTTCAGTCTACTTATGTATTTACAATATTTTCGATCACTCTGTCTACTTTGCCACGATTTTAATATACATTTCCGTCCTTATTTTTTCACTCGTACAATTTTAAGTCCACAAAGATTGACTAATTCTCGAAATCATTTTAATTATCATTTTTTTTATGTACAAAAAAAAATCACTTTTCCAGATTATTATGAAACGTTTTTTGTTGTTGTTGTGTTTTTTGTAATTTTTTTTGTTTCAAAGTAAATTTAATTTTCAGCTTTGCGCAAAACTTCCTGAGCTTTGACTCTGAGAATTTCGGCGCTTTGTCTTCTCATACCGTCCTCCGAACCCGAACCCGAGTCATCGGATTCTCGTGATTCACGACATTTCGAGCTTAAATTTTGTGGCATATTTTGCATACCGAGATTTAAGGGATGTGAATTTTGCTGCTGCTGCTGATGTTGCTCGTGTTGTTGCTGCTGTTGCTGAAGATGATTGGGACTTATCGAATGATGAGGCCCCGCAATTAAATTGCTTCGATGACTCAAACCACTTATGGGGTTAAAAGCAACCCCTGGTAATATCGAGCTCAAGGATGCAAAATTTTCCGCGCAGGGTAAATTTAAATATTGGGAAAAAAGGGTATGAAATGGAAAACCTTTTTGGCCATTTGTTGACCAAGGTGGTGACGCTAATATCGCCGGCATCAACCATGGAAATCCTGCTCGACCTGGTCCAATTTCACTGCCTTGTATGGCCAAACATCTGCCACCTGAGACAGAAATTTGAAAAAAAAAATGGTTCAAGATTTTTTTTCTATAATTTCTTATATTTTTGGGTCGTTTTTGGGACTCATTTTGAAAAAAAGAAACAATTTACGAGATATTTATGTAGAAGAAATTTTTATTAGCACCGGTTTACGTCTACTAATAAAAAATCTCGATGAATTCAACTCTTTGAATTTTGAAATTATTCGAATAATAATACAAAGTTTTGAAAAATTAAAAAAAGGCTGGGATATCGTTTAAAGAAATTGCCTGAAAAATCATATTCTAAAAATACATATAAAAAAATGTATAAAATTGTAATAAATGACTTTGTAAAAAAAATGAGTAACAATTTCACTGGTTTATATGGCCAAATATCTGCCACCTGAGACAGAAATTTGAAAAAAAAAAATGGGTCAAGATTTTATTTCTATAATTTCTTCTATTTTTGGGTCCACTCCACTCTTTAATTTTCGAAATTATTCGAATAATAATACAAAGTTTTGAAAAATTAAAAAAAGGCTGGGAAATCGTTTGAAGAAATGGCCTGAAAAATCATATTCCAAAAATACATATAAAAAAATGTATAAATAAATGTATAAAATAAAATAAATGATTTTGTAAAAAAAACTGAGTGAGATAAATCCTGCTCACTTATTTAATTAAGTAATGATTTAAAAAATAATAATTAATCTAAAGATGAAAGCAATTACAGAAAAATAAAATTGTGCAAATGTACTTGAGAAAGACTAATAATAATAAAAAAAAAAAAAAAAAAAATAGGACAGTGAAAGAAGCGCATATGGCATTTTGCAGAGCATTTCGCCTTTTCGCTCGCGAATAATGGTATTCAGTGTTTGTTCTCCCTCTCAAGAGCCAGGCCGACTCTGTCTCTTTCGCGCTTTGCCGGTGCTCAAGGAGGAGATCGGTCGATTGACTCGCATGCCTGATTGAATCGACGATGAAGAGAGCAAAGCACAGTCAGAGGGTGAGAGGGAATTGGATGAAAAAGCGTCGAGGGGAAAGAGACAGAGAAAAGGGTGAGAGGGGTGAAAGAGAAAAGGAAGAAGGCGAAAAGGCAGCTTTGAATGGAATCGCTTAAATATCGAGTAGTAGTTGTGCTCTCTCGGGGTAAACAGTACATGAGAAGGGCAAGAGAGAGAGAGAGAAAACGAACCCTTATTTAGGGGTGGCGAACCCTTCTGATTTTTATCTACAGTATTATCGAAATAAAAAAAATCCAGACGAGTTTAAATATTGTCTTTTCAATATTAATAAATGAATCCATCAAATTCTACTCGATTAATCAACTATTGATTTTGAAATTGAAAGTAAAAAAATTTTTTTTTTTTTTTAAATGTCTCGTCGCGTAATATTTTTTTTCTCTCACGAAATTTCGTTGACAAAATTTTTTTTCTTCATTCTTTGTAAAAATATAATTCAAAATTTCATTATCACGAGTATTTTAATGCCATATGAAATAATAGCTTGAATCTTTTTTTTTTATCGATCATAATGAAGGGATGAAAAAAATTGTATTAAAAAAAAAAAGAATTGAAATGGTTTCTCGAGTTATTATTTTCCAAACGATATTGATCCTATTAAACGTGTGTTCGTGGGTCAGATCGTTGTGGGTGATGGTAATGTACGATACTCGCTGGAAATGGGCGCGATTACGATGTCTGTCTATCGTGTAATTTTCCACATACTATATCCAGACTATGTATAAAACGGTTGGCATGTTTACACGTTTATTACACAGTAGCGAAAAAATACATACATATATATATATATATATATATATATATATATATATATATATATTTATATATGTGTATATAAAAATATATATATAAATATATATATGAGGGAACAACGAGGTCGTAGTAGCTCAAGCCAGCTCTGCGATTCTCGTAATCCTTTGCACAGGTGGCTCGCATCGCCTCGATTCGTGCCACTTTATAATTATCTCGACAAATGATTAATGATTGCAGCCACGTACGACGTATATACAGTAAAATAACATAAACGTATCACATATGATGATGTACATCTATATATAAAAGTGCTTTGGGGTATTTTTACGTATGAAAAAAAAAAAAAAACATTATTTTTTTAATTTTCAGTAACATTTTTGTTAGATAATTTACCCCATAAATATAATTGTAGTGACTAAATACACTCTAGAGTGTTATTACGTATGAAAAAAAAATCACTATTTTTTTAAATTTTCAGTAACATTTTTGTAAGAAAATTTACCCCCTAAATATAATTATGATGATTAAATACACTCTAGAGTGTTATTACGTATGAAAAAAAAATCACTATTTTTTTAAATTTTCAGTAACATTTTTGTAAGAAAATTTACCCCATAAATATAATTATGATGACTAAATACACTCTGGAGTGTTTTTAGGTATAAAAAAAAATCACGATTTTTAAAATGCTCAGTCACATTTTTGTGAGATAATTTACCCCATAAATATGATTGTAGTGACTAAATACACTCTGGAGTACTGGAGTGCTCTGGATTATTTTTACGTATGAAAAGAAATCACTATTTTTAAAATTTTCAGTAACATTTTTGTTAGATGATTTACCCCATAAATATAATTATGGTGACTAAATACACTCTGGAGTGTTTTTAGGTATCAAAAAAAAATCACTATTTTTAAAATGCTCAGTCACATTTTTGTGAGATAATTAACCCCATAAATATAATTTTAGTGACTAAATACACTCTGGAGTACTGGAGTGCTCTGGATTATTTTTACGTATGAAAAGAAATCACTATTTTTAAAATTGTCAATGACATTTTTGTGAGATAATTTACCCCATAAATATAATTCTGGTGACTAAATACATTATATATAAGAAAAGTCGTGTGAATTTTAACGTAAATTATTATTACTCGGGGCAATATTTTTTACTATCTAGACAATTTTGTAAATTTTAATATAACTCTGATAATTTTATGAGAATATTAATATTCGCTGTACAGCAAAGACGATTTTTTCATGAGTCTTCCAAGGCACTTTTACATTACAAATGACTGTGTAAATCGAATATGATCCAAAAAATAAATAAACGTAACGAATAAAATACTGACCTCCTGGCTCAACATGCATGAAATTTGTCGTATCCCTTCCTTGTGATTTTTCCTTCTTGCGCCACTTGGCACGACGATTTTGAAACCAAACCTGTAAACAGAATATTAAAAATATATACATAAAGATGTCCCTCTCTCTCTTATTTTGCAATTAATTTAAAAATATTTTTCTTTCACGAAAATTATTTTTTTTCCCCTCCCAAAAAATACAATAATAATCGCAATTGTCATTTAATGAGCTGGAGAATGACAATTTTTTCAACACGATAATTAAATTGACTGACAAATCGAATAAATTAAAGAGAGACAAAAATAAGTGAAATGAGATATTATCGCTTTTTGGTCGAGTAATCCATGTGTGCTGGACATTTGTATTGCTACTTTTGCTCGATGCCATTCGCTAATCGTATTCTTGGGCAAAAGCTACAAATAGGGTGGCCTCGGGGGGTTAATAAGGTCAGGGGTGGAGGATGACGTAGATAGCCAGAACACAACGAGCGTATGAAAACCCTGACGATGCATGTATTAGCTAACAATTCTATATTCTATATACATGTACTAAGTATTGATTAATGTCAAAATGGCGTATGAGAATCGCTTATAGACACTCGATATGTCCTTTTAACCATCGTCATATATATATATATATATATATATATATATATATATATATATATATGTATATAATTCTATAATAGATCGTCTAACAAAAGCTTGAGCTCTCACTCACTCGAGGCTGATTAAGCTAATTGTTAACAATTATCCCGATTTCCTCGGGGCTTCTGAGTGCACCCACCCTTTTTGTTCGTTCATTCTCCCATCATCCCTTGAATTCAGGGTCGCTCTCTCTCTCTCTCTCTCTCTCTCTGATCCTCCGCTATTCTACTCTACTATATAACACTAAATACAGTAATATACTGCACTATATATATATATATATATATATATATATATATACTAGGCTCACTACCCCCTCGTTTGAGCTTCGACATAACTACTGCTGGCCCTATATATAACGTTCGCTCTCACTTTCCACTCGAGTTGCCACGATTTTTCGTACGGCGTCACCACGTGGTTCTCCCTCCACTCTGTCCCTTCCTCAGTGTATTTTTCTTTTTTATTTGCGCAGTTTATAAAAAAAAAATTTTTTCATTTTTTTTTTTTTTTTTTTTTTTTTTCCAGTCTGGACCAAAATTGTAAAAATTGTATGAAAAATTTACAAACATTGGAATTAGATAAAGTGTAAAGAGGTAAAATCTAACGAGAGAATTCAATGAGGGAAAATTCGTGTTTTCACGAATTCTCCGGAAAAAAAAGGGAGGGGGATGATTTTTCATCCCCCTCCCTTTTTTTCTGACTGCAGCTCGGGGATGATTCCACTTGGCATTGCAATAATTGTTGTTAATTGTTTAATAGAACTCTGGTGAATAGCGGACTAACGCCCAAGTGGCACTGGATGAGAGGAGGGCAGAGAACCCAAGTAGTAAAACACCGTATTTGTCAGCCTCTCTCGTCGTCGTTCACGACGCTTGGAGCGATTTACTTGGAAGAAGGGGGGAGGATGATTTCTATCAACCCCTTCAATTGCGAGATTGACTATGACGAGGAATCAAAACTCGGCCCCTCTCCCACTATGGGAAATCATTATTTCTATATATATATGGGGCATTTCACGCCAAATTGACCTTAACTTTAGTCCTCGAGCATTTTTTATTTTCTTTCCCAATTAATTTTTCGTAAAATCGAATTTATCAAGTCGTTTACATTATCGTTCTATTGTTAATTTCTACCTCGAAATGGTTTAAACAATACGAAATGATTTTTATTTGTTTGATCAAAATGTATATATTTAAATTTAAAAAAAAAAAATCGTTATTCAGTAAACCGACTTTTCCTCGCTACTACAAAAAGTTAAGGAAAAGAT
>OY769905.1:1213013-1220513 GCA_963669185.1 Dyspetes luteomarginatus
GATTTCTGCCCCTGCATCCTTCAAATAATATTTCTTTAAATACTAAAAAAAAAAAAAAAAAAAAAATACTAAAAAAAAAACAAAAAACAAATACAAATAAATCCCACAATGTATACGTCGTCGTCGATATTATACACGAGAGGATAGGAATTTTTATTTTTAAGCCTCTGCGCTTAAAAATGAAATCGGCCAAGCTGTGAGCTTTTGACCCCCAACCCCCACTCCACCACCCTTTCTCCCTCCTTCTGTCGTGCCATATCACAAAATGCACCTTTGAGTATTACATCCTGCGTCATATAAACGCATGGAACGTGTGTAGGAATACAAATAGAATGGGGGGGGGGGGGCGTGAGGGGGGGGGGGGGGGTGGAGGGGGTGGGTACCCATCAGGTATCGGAAACGAGATCCATCCATCGATGACGTCTGACCGACGGATTTGCCAATTTTTAATCCTCCCCGAGTATTTTATTTTCATTTCTATCCCCTCCCTCTTCCCCTCTTTTCTACCGATCAACAATATTTTCAACACACTATAAACGACATAACGATATGTGCTATATGTTGGCAATATATGCGTGTAGATGTGCTCGATCTCACGCGTTATACTTACGTTTTTATATCACATACGATATATATATATATATGTATATATATATATATATTTATTTATTTATATATATATATATTTATTTATTTATATATATATATATAGATGTACATAGATATATGCATATAAATATATTTATTCACACACATATATATACATATATAGTGAAACATCGAAGCAAACATACCGATGATGCATAAACGCACAGTTTGGGCTCTTAGTGATTAGCAAATATCGGGAATTCCCGGTGAAAGGGAATCCGTCCTTTTCACCCTCTACGAGAGAGCAATGGGGCAAGAGAATTAAAAAAAAAAAAAAAGCTCTCTTTTCCATGTGAACAGCATTTAAACTGACTGGCACCCCTGCCGAGAGATCCTCAGCTCACTCGTATATTTTCGTTTAGACATTCAACATTTTATTTTGTAGAGATTCGTATCTGAAAATGTACTTGAAATTGTGTATCCCATCGTTTCTAGTACACTCTTTTAGGCAGGGCAGATAATAAGAAAAACAAGAAAAATTGGCACTGATTTTGTGTATAGAAAACATCCCCCTATTGTTGAATCTCATTTGGGTAAGATTAACGATTAAAATGATAAAAATTCACTTTGTTAGATCAATTTGTTAGATTTTATCAATTATATATATATTTTTTTCAATTAAATAAAGTCAATTTTTTTTATTCGACAATCCGATAAAAATATGTGAAATCAACAATTTTACTTTTTTCATGATTTCTTTTGGACTCCATACATAAATTTGTAATGATGAAAAACGTGAATGCTGAGAGTGTAAAAATTCTTTGATTAAAATTGCCATTACTTCGTCCCATGTCCCATGAAAAACCCAAAATGAAAAACCATAAAATAATTTTTAAGAGCATCGTCTGGATTATGGGGTTTATTTTTGATGGTCATGGAAAAGTAATCCTACAATTTTAGAAAAACCATAAAATAATTTTGACGACCATCGTCTGGAGCTTTTTTCGCAGTATGAAAATATAATTAAATGTCACGTAACTAAATTTTCGAATCTATTTTTGAAGGTCATGAAAAAGTAATCCTACAATTTTATAAAGGTCACGTGGAAATATTTCTAAAATGCTAGAAAATTTATCGAGCAATTCTAGTGAGAATTCGTAGAATTTTTTTTTGCTATAAAATTTTTTCAAATGCTATAAAAATTAAGTATGGGACCTGCATGGAAATATCAACCTGCTGTGGCCACTTTGAGGTCATATTTATATGCAACATCCGGCATTGATGTCACTTTGATATTTCCACACCCCATGCACTTTATAGGGTGTCTAATTACCATTGCCAGAAGTGGTGGAAATACAAATTGGATGTGGAAATGTAATGGCTAATTAATTAGTCAAACGAACTATTCTCCAATTAATAAAAAATAGTCCTGTGGCCTCCGAGGAAATTGCTGGCTATTAATCAGTGAAGAATATTTCATACGCATGTAGACATCAAAATGGATGAGTGAAAATCGATAACCAAAAATGGATGACTCAAAATGGATGAATCAAAATGGATGGATGAAAATGAATGAATCAAAATGGATGAATCAACATAGATGAATCAAAATGGATGAATCAAAATGGATGAATCAACATAGATGAATCAAAATGGATGAATCAAAATGGATGAATCAAAATGGATGAATGAAAATGAATGAATCAAAATGGACGAATCAAAATGAGTAAACAAAAATGGATGAACCAAAATAAATGAATCAAAATGAATGAATCAAAATGGATGAATCAAAATGGATGGCTATGAGTATTAGGTGGACAACTTAACAGCGGATTATCATCGTTTAAGGTTCATGAAAGAGAATTTGACCACGCATGGGGCGATGATACGAATTAATTGGGAGAAAACGACGCGCGTCTCTTGCTGGAATCAATTGCACATTAAATGTTATTGAAAGCGCGATCATTGATAAAAGCGTTCATATATATATATATATATATATATATATATATATATATATATATATATATATAGATAATGGTGGACCTCTCTCGTCTCTGTAATCCAGCAAGTCGACGATATGAGAATGGCAAGTTGGCGAAAGGTGGCGGGGAGGGACGGGGGGTGAGGGGGTGCTGAAGGGAGGCGAGGGTTGAACTAATTAGGCGACGTTTATCGTATCCCGTAGTTAATAATGTTAATCCCCTACACTCCAAAACTGGAAAATGGGGTTTGGGTGTATCAATCCGTGTGCGTTTCTCTTTCGTGCAGTTTTCTCGCTCGCTCAGCACAGTTTTGATAGCTTATGTACGCTCAATCGAGGGGATGGGAAGTGTACAAGGGGGTGGTTTTATCCGCGCACTTGCGGAGAGAGAATGAGAGAGAGAGAGAGAGAGAGAGAGAGAGGGAGAGAGAGAGAGAGAGAGAGAGAGACAGAGAGAGAGAGAGAGAGAGAGAGAGAGAGAGAGAGAGAGAGAGAGAGGGAGAGAGAGCGAGAGAGAGAGAGAGAGAGAGAGAGAGAGAGAGAGAGAGAGAGGTCAGAGGAGAAATAGGGGATGAACGAATCCCGGTAAACTCTTGTCTCGTGACCGAGCCAGAATGAGCCAACCAAGCGATCGACAAAAAGCCACCACACACACAAACACTCACACACACACACACACACACACACACACACATGGGTAAAACTCTCTTGCAGAGCATATTACCCTTTTTGAATAATCGCACCAGCACACGTAGGGGAAGAGAGGGAGGAGAAAAGAGTGCTGGCTATGCCAGTCACGGACATGACCAAACGAACAAGACTGAATGATGATGGGCCTGGCTGATAATCCATCCTGAATGGAGAGATTTTAATGTTTTTATGCTCTGGGGTACAATTGCTTGGGTACATCCACTTGATATGTGCTGATCTCTCTCTCTCTCTCTCTCTCTCTCTTTCTCTCTCTCTCTCTTTTACCCTCCATTGGTTGTTATTAAATTTACGAGGACCCGAGTAAACACGATGTTTTTTAGGGGTTGTGGGAGTTTTTGGATGGACAAACGAGGATTTTATAGCCGTTGGAAAATGTGAATACATTTATGCTCGTTTTTTCCATTTGGATAATTCATTTGACTTGACCACTTGTGATGATCTCTCTCCCTCTCTCTCTTTCTCTCTCTCTCTCTCTCTCTCTCTCTCTTTCTCTCTCTCTCTCTCTCTCTCTCTCTCTCTCTCTCTCTCTTTTACCCTCCATTGGTTTTTATTAAATTTACGAGGACCCGAGTAAACACGATGTTTTTTGTTAGGGGTTGTGGGAGTTTTTGGATGGACAAACGAGGATTTTATAGCCGTTGGAAAATGTGAATACATTTATGCTCGTTTTTTCCATTTGGATAATTCATTTGACTTGACCACTTGTGATGATCTCTCTCCCTCTCTCTCTCTCTCTTTTACCTTCCGTTAGTTTTTATTAAATTTACGAGGACCCGAGTAAACACGAGCCCAGCTCACTGATAGAGGGATGTTTTTTAGGGGTTGTGGGAGTTTTTGATAATTCATTTGACTTGACCACTTGTGATGATCTCTCTCTCTCTCCCTCTCTCTCTCTTTTTTTTCTCTCTCTCTCTCTCTTTTACCCTCCATTGGTTTTTATTAAATCTACGAGGACCCGAGTAAACACGAGCCCAACTCAGTGATACGGGGATGTTTTTTAGGGGTTGTGGGAGTTTTTGGATGGACAAACGAGGATTTTATAGCCGTTGAAAAATGTGAATAGATTTATGCTCGTTTCTTCCATTTGGACAATTCATTTGGCTTGACCACTTGTGGTCACGTGTTTATGATTTTTTTTTTTTTTTTTCGCTCACTATCCAGTCTCTCTGAACTTTATTTTCACGCTAGATCTCATATTTCAGCGAACTAACAGGTGAACATAACCCACAGTGCTAATTTCAATAATTTCAGAAAAAAAAAAATTATACTAAATTCGCTAAATGGAATAATTATTTTTATATATTTTTTTTTTTGCCGATACAGTTTATTGACATTTTTTTAATAACAAAGTGCAAAATTAATATATTTTTCTCTGAAAGATTGAAAAAAAAAAAATTCAAACCAAAGAATATGCATGAGAGAATTAGTCGCTTAATTGTGAATAAAAAAAAATGAATTTAGATCGTTTTTTCTAGTCACATTGAACAAACATGAGCGAGCTCTTAACATTGAAAAAAAAAGTTCAATTATTGTTGACAAATTTCTTGAATATGGTAAAATGTTTATTTAATATTAAAAAAAATTTTTGGTCAGATACGAATAATTAATTTCTCACCACCAAAAGTTATTGATTGCTCTATGTAGTTTGATAAAAAATTGATAACTAAAAATAACTAAAAATTAGTTAATTAATAACTAAAAATTTGTTACGTGTATTTGTTAAAATTAAATAAATCGTTTTCTCAGTGCAACAGTCTTTGTGCTATGTTGATCATGTGGTATATATATATATATATATATGGTTGTGGTCGCATGAATGGCGCAGGAGCAGAACGGATTATACGAATCTGTGGTCGTGAGAAACTTAGCGAGAAATCGAATTATAGGATCAAGTTTAATCTATCCACGAAATTATAACATAACACCGAGAATTCTCCGTTCTATACATATATATATATATATATATAGAATAGTACACTTAATGGAAGAAAAAAAACTTTCGAGTTCAGGCATAACTACCCCTACACCAAAACTCATTAATTTTTTTTTTACGAATATTTTTATAGTTTTATAATATACGAAAGAAACGATAAACATTTTTAGATATTTTTCATTTTATCGTTAAGCATTCGAAAATTATGGAAAAAAAAAATAAAATCCATCATTTATTTAAAATGAGATATTATTTTTTAAACATTGATGGAAAAATAATTTGGCAAAAAAAAATTGTTAAATTTGTTGGTATATGTCAAATAATATATAAAATATTATAAATCTCAGCCGGACGAGAATAATTTTAGTAAAATTGTTTGAGTTGATTTTTTTTTTGTTTTTTTCTTATTTGCAGCATTTTTAAATATTTAATTTACTTGTCGATTATTTTCTTCGCTAAACTTATAAATATTGCAACGATAAATAATTGATAAAATCTTACCATCGTCATTGGAGTGACCCAATATTTGATCAATGCTGTACACGTTTCTTTTCTTATTGCACGTCTTAGCCATCTTCTTGCACCAAGGGGTAGTCTCTCTCAATAATTATAATGTAGCCCCGTAATTAGTGCCAAATTAATTCACTTAATTATTATTATTAAATCACCGTTAATATCACCGAAAATAATTAATTAACAAAACTGTTTATCGCACGTGGAATAACCCTCCACTATTGTCCATATGTATGAATATATATATATATATATATATATATATAACTTGTGTATATTTATATAATAAATATGAGCGTCGTTGCACCCTTGTGCTCGTTGCTCGTTCTCGTCATCAACGTCGTCGTTCGAATGCGTGAATCGACGGCGCAACACGAACTACCCTCCGTTAGACTCGGGACAGCCCTTAATATCGCGTACACTTTGCCCCACCTTGCTGTCCTTTTTCCTCCCTTCCCTCCGCACCCCCTTAAAACACCGCCATATTAGCCACTCGACCAATCGAGACGAGGCGGCTTTACGCAAGCCTCCCCCACTTGTCAGTGCTTGAATGATTCCTGGGCGGGGAATATATTGTACTCTTCCGCGTAAATCTGCCTTTTTTTCCATCTCCCTCCCTCTCTCTCTCTTTCTCTCTCTCTCTCTCTCTTTCTCTCTGCCACCTCCAATCATCCCCCCTCTCTCGTTTCTTCTCCCTCTTGCTCATATCGTATTTTCAACCCCCTCGAACCCCTGCCCCGGATATCACTTACTCTCTTCGCCACGAGATGCGAAATCCTCTCCCTTATAATACGCGGTACACCCTGGGGTGAAACTGCCTCTTTCCTCTTCATCCCTCTGCTTCGTGGACGATTTAACTGTCCTGACAATGTTTCACGTCCGGCACTCTCCGTCTCCTTCTCATTCTATCTTCTCAACCCCTTAAACGGTCTCTGTTACCACATCGCATATTTTTAGGGGTGGAGAATTGGCGACGAATCTTCCTTTATTTCATTCTATACTCTCCTCTCTCCCACGTCCCAAATATTCTCCGGAGAATTTCATTTATGGGGGTGTATGAGTGAGAAAAAAATTGTTGCATCCCTTATTTTATTATTTTATTAAATGAGAGTAAAATAAAATTGTTTCTCCGCCATTCGTGCGAGATGAAAGTGAATAAAATATCGCAATTAGTTCGAATCATCCAACTCGAAAATTTATTCTATTTTATATTCACCCCTGGAGAATTTTTCTCGTATAACATCCCCTAAAATAATTTTCAATGAGATAATTAGGGAATAAAGTTTCTTATAAATGGAAGAATTGAAGAATGAATATAGATTGAAAAATTGTCGTTATAAAACATCCCTTAAAATGGTTCCTGATGGGACAATTGTAGAATAAATTTTACCAGGTTTCTCGCACTCATCTAGTTGTCGTCGCATGATTATAAAACATCCCTTAAAATGGTTTCTAATGGGACAATTGTAGAATAAATTTTATCGGGTGTCTCTATTTTGGATCTACCCTTAAATAATGTTTCTCATAAAACTTCCCTTAAAATGGTTATTTTTGAGACGATTGTAGAATAAATTTTACCAGGTTTCTCGCACTCATCTAGTTGTCGTCGCATGATTATAAAACATCCCTTAAAATGGTTTCTAATCGGACAATTGTAGAATAAATTTTATCAGGTGTCTCTATTTTGGATCTACCCTTAAATAATGTTTCTCATAAAACTTCCCTTAAAATGGTTATTTTTGAGACGATTGTAGAATAAATTTTACCAGGT
>OY769905.1:1225513-1314403 GCA_963669185.1 Dyspetes luteomarginatus
TTGGACGAAAATTGTCAAGATTAGTATTTAAAATACGCTTAGATTGGAAGAATTTTTAACGTTTAAAAAAAAAATCGATCGTTTCATTATTTCTGTGTTTATTGCACTAATGATACGACAGATTAAAAATACATGCTCGTGAATTTCTCTGATTTTCGTCTCGTGTTTGTTATCCGGAAATATAAACCTCCGTTAAGAGATCTACAGAGAAAATTTGTATTAAAATTTTAAGGGCTGCATCGGTTAATTCGTTATTCCTCGATCCTCGCTGAGTCTCATCTCTCCTTATGTATTTATAAGGGTCTTAATACTGATTACCTTGATCTGGTCTCTCGGATATATCACCCCATTAAGTATCCAAAATTTCCAGAAAATTTGGCCAAAGGATTTTCCGCGTTGGAAAATCTGGGAAATCCCAAAAGACCCTTAATTATAATAATTTAATTTTAATGCGGATATATGTAGCACGTGTTGACCACCATTGCTAAATCGTGAAAAAAAAAAACATTCGTGACAATTGAATTTTTTTCCTACTTCCTTTCACATATTTATCGTATAAAAATTTATCTCCCATTTTTATATAATTTTCTCATCAAAATATAAATATAAAAAGAAAAATAAATAAGAAAATTCTCATTTTTTCACAATTATTTATACGATTATCAGAGTAAGAATTTTTTTTTTTATCACTCAAAATCACAAAAATATTTTTTTTATCGTTTCTATCGTTTATTATTAAAATCATTACAGACTGACAAAGTCTAAAAATTGTCAATTGTACGATTCGAAAAATGAATGATTTTTAAATCTGATAAAAAAATGAAAAAAAAAAAAAACGAGTATCGTTCTGCGTTATGGAAAAGCAGCCAATGCAGAATAAAAGATGGAGTGGTGAAGGAAAATAATGAAACGAAGAGAGCCAAAGATGAAAAGAGGACAGAAGGAAAAAAGGGAGAAATATGTGTGTGGGTGATAAGGAGAAAAATAAAGTGAGTTTTCGCAAAGTGAGTGGTGTGGGGGCGGGGAGGGGGGGGGGGGGTAGAGAGGCGTGAGGGAAGTAGATACAATTCACAATGGACTCGGCGAACCGATTGAAAGATCAAACGAGCTCTAGCTCTGCTGGTGCCAGAATTTTCTCCTCCTGCTGATAGTGGTGGTATTCGTATATAGCCAAAAAAGTGCTCACTCGTCTGTGCTTCATCTTTGGGTCTCGTTCCTCGTCGCATTCACGTTTTCTTGAATTCCGGATCGAGTGTCGCGAATTATTGTGACCGGTACGAGATTTGCTCAAATGTGCGTCTATTATAATGGTATAAATACCTAATATATATAATACTATCTTATTATCTATTGATTTTAATATTATCTAGATAAAATACTATCTTGTTATTTATTATCTAGATAAAATACTATCTTGTTATTTATTATCTAGATAAAATACTATCTTATTATCTATTATCTAGATAAAATACTATCTTATTATCTATTATCTAGATAAAATACTATCTTATTATCTATTATCTAGATAAAGTACTATCTTGTTATTTATTATCTAGATAAAATACTATCTTATTATCTATTATCTAGATAAAATACTATCTTATTATCTATTATCTAGATAAAATACTATCTTATTATCTATTATCTAGATAAAATACTATCTTATTATCTCTTATCCAGATAAAATACTATCTTATTATCTCTTATCCAGATAAAATACTATCTGATTATCTATTATTTAGATAAAATACTATCTGATTATCTATTATTTAGATAAAATACTATCTTATTATCTATTGTCTAGATAAAATACTATCTCATTATCTATTATCTAGATAAAATACTATCTTATTATCTATTATCTAGATAAAATACTATCTTATTATCTAATATCTAGATAAAATACTATCTTATTATCTATTATCTAGATAAAATACTATCTTATTATCTATTATCTAGATAAAATACTATCTTATTATCGTTTATCTAGATATAACACTGGCTTATTATCTAGATATATCAGACTAATCTATCGTCTTTTTCCTCTTTTCATCAGATTTAATAGTCATTCATTTTTCGAAACATACCATCGACAAAAGTGGGAATAACGAGCCAATTTTTACGCTTCCTCACTCCATAATGATTTTAACATCATGCAATCATAATTGCCACAGAGCCAGAATCATTTCAGTTTTACACATATATATATATATTTTTTTTTAACTTCGCCTATTTATAATTGTAAAAAATAATTAATTCATCTACAAAATTGAAAATTCTCATTAAACTGATGAAAAACATGCATGTTTTAATTATTCCACGCCATCTCCTTTCTTCTCCAGATGAAAAAAAAAAAAAAAAAAACAAAAACAAAAAAAAGGCTTCAGAGTTGGAAAAAAAAAATTGACAATTGAAGAGAAAGAGAGAATTCGGGATTACGGCGAGGATTCATCAGTAAATCCAAGCGAATTCGACATCGCCAACTATACGAGGACACCGGATAAGAGAAAAAGAGAAGGGAGTGAGGGTGGCGCGCAAGGGGGGGGTTGGTGGCGACACGGGTTAAAACGACCGCGAGCGCGGATATAGAGAGCGTCGTCGTCGTTATTGGGCCCCGAGGCCACGCCATTGTTGTGTCTGCGTGCCACCTAGCTTTAGATAGAGCCATCGAAAGAGGCAACAAAAAAAAAAGAACAAGAGAGAAAGAGAGAGAAAAAGGGCGCAACAATTCATCCCCTTATAAAGTTTATATATATATATATATAGTTTGGAAAAGGACCACGCGGTGACTTTTATGAGATAAACGGACCACTAAAGACTGCCGAACTAACGGATAAGCATGAGAAAAGCAGTTGGATAACATATATACATATATATTTATATATGTGTGTGTATATATATATATATATATATTTATATAAATAACAGAGAGTATCAATGTATACTTTATATATATATATATACATATATGTATACATAGATAAATACCAAAGAGTATACAATGTATACATTATATATCTATATATATTTATATAGGGGTGTTTATATATATATTATATAGTATACGTAACGAATGAACGCGAGAGAGAACCAGCGAACGAAACGGAATGAACGACGTTGCTACGCCTCTGCTAAATAAACTAACCCCCTGCCACCCCCTTTCGAGCAATAGGGGTTGGTGGGGGTGCAAGAGAGAAGGAGATAAAGCTCCATGCTGCCAGGATTTTATTAACTTCTGTACAACCGAAACGAGAAAGGGAGGAAGGAGAAAAGAGGAATGAGGGGATTTGCGACGACACACCCCTATGTCTGTGTGCAATATACACTTATAAGCCTTTGCATTAATGTGTCTGTGTCTGTGTGTGTGTGATGTTTTATCTTCTTTCTCGCGTTCTCTCTCTATATCTTCATTGCTCCTGTGTCCTGAGTTAGTGTTGGCTCCTGCAGCTCGTTATACCATCATCAACCCCTTCCGAAAACCAACCCCCAAAAAAAAAAAAAAAGCTTTTCCTCCCACGGATTTGCCACAGAGTCTGCCAAGGACTAAAATCTCTCCCTCCTTTTCTCTTCATTTTCGTTCTCCTCGGGCGAGAATAGACCCCATATCACCGGAATCAACCCCTCTGCACCCCCTCAACGCTTGGCGTCATCGTGAGAGAGAAAAAAGAATGAGAGAGAGAGAGAGAGAGAGAAAAGCAAAAGGAAGAGACACCATTTATATGTATAGTTTTCCAGGATATATATTCGACAAACATACGCCAAATAAAGGGATGATAATTATTGTGTTTGTGTGGGTCCCGTTTATTTATTTTATGGCCACTGGCTAGAATGGTAAATTTCATCTGCCTGTGGGGCATAAATGCCGCATGACTTCTGACGAGCTGACGAAAATAAAATGGAAAATGTCATATCTCCCCGTTTCCATTTTTTTTTTTTTTTTATCTATACTTAAAAAAAATATTTATTATAATTTTATCATTTAAAAAATTAATATCCCTCAATCTCGAAACGGCTGGGATGGTTCAAATTGCAAAAAAAAAATAATAATTTGTTCTTCTTTACTTTGTTCATCTTTGATCATTGCACGTACTATAAGTATATGTAGTAGGCACATTTGTATATGTTGCACCCCCACTATATATATGAATGTATAAAATGCTGACAATCTAGCTGGTATGTCGTTGAATTCCATTGGGGGTGCAACGACAAGTGGACGACAGAGATTCGTAGATGGGGGTTGATTTTTCTCACCCCATCGTCAATATGTATATATATATATATATATGAATGTATAAAATGCAGACATTCCAGCTGGTATGTCGTTGAATTCCATTGGGGGTGCAACGACAAGTGGACGACAGAGATTCGTAGATGGGGGTTGATTTTTCTCACCCCATCGTCAATATGTATATATATATATATATATGAATGTATAAAATACAGACATTCTGGCTGGTATGTCGTTGAATTCCATTGGGGGTGCAACGACAAGTGGACGACAGAGATTCGTAGATGGGGGTTGATTTTTCTCACCCCATCGTCAATATGTATATATATATATATATGAATGTATAAAATGCAGACATTCTGGCTGGTATGTCGTTGAATTCCATCGGGGGTGCAGCGACAAGTGGACGACAGAGATTCGTAGATGGGGGTTGATTTTTCTCACCCCATCGTCAATATGTATATATATATATATATATGAATGTATAAAATGCAGACATGCCAGCTGGTATGTCGTTGAATTCCATCGGGGGTGCAACGACAAGTGGACGACAGAGATTCGTAGATGAGGGTTGATTTTTCTCACCCCATCGTCAATATGTATATATATATATATATATATATATGAATGTATAAAATGCTGACAATCTAGCTGGTATGTCGTTGAATTCCATTGGGGGTGCAACGACAAGTGGACGACAGAGATTCGTAGATGGGGGTTGATTTTTCTCACCCCATCGTCAATATGTATATATATATATATATATGAATGTATAAAATGCAGACATGCCAGCTGGTATGTCGTTGAATTCCATCGGGGGTGCAACGACAAGTGGACGACAGAGATTCGTAGATGAGGGTTGATTTTTCTCACCCCATCGTCAATATGTATATATATATATATATATATGAATGTATAAAATGCTGACAATCTAGCTGGTATGTCGTTGAATTCCATTGGGGGTGCAACGACAAGTGGACGACAGAGATTCGTAGATGGGGGTTGATTTTTCTCACCCCATCGTCAATATGTATATATATATATATATATGAATGTATAAAATGCAGACATTCCAGCTGGTATGTCGTTGAATTCCATTGGGGGTGCAACGACAAGTGGACGACAGAGATTCGTAGATGGGGGTTGATTTTTCTCACCCCATCGTCAATATGTATATATATATATATATATGAATGTATAAAATACAGACATTCTGGCTGGTATGTCGTTGAATTCCATCGGGGGTGCAACGACAAGTGGACGACAGAGATTCGTAGATGGGGGTTGATTTTTCTCACCCCATCGTCAATATGTATATATATATGCAGAGTTAAAAAGAGTTGGGGGTGAAAGATGAAGGAGGGATGGACTTCTCTTTCGCTCTAATGCAGTAAATTCATTCTTACGCTTTCGTCGTGAAAAGAGGAAACTTCCACCCTTAACGAATTCTGGACAATTCTCGTCCGTCATCCCTACCATGACATATATCTCTGCGGCCAATTTACAGCTTTTTCCTCTCTCCATCTCTTCTGCAATACTCGCAAAACTTTTTCACAACTTTAACCACCCCTTTTATTTCCATCCCTGTCGGCAATCCTTATTCTGTGAATTATTTGCGCAATTCTAAACTCCCTATATTTATTTATATATATGTGTATATATATATATATATATATATATATATATATATATAAATCTCTCAATTACTATTTTCCCCTGGTCGAGGGATGAAGAGAAAAGTGAAAGAGGAGACCTGACACTAATTTCGTGCGTTTCTGCTTATTTCCTGTTATATATCTACGTGTGTGTGTGTGTGAATATTTGTCAATATAGGGTAGTGCGAATATATATGGTAAGTTATAATAGTATATGACGAATCCTGAATAGATTTTCATACCCGAGTATTATAAACGCTCGGCGTTGAGAAACTAATAAACTCCACTCATTACCTCGATGTGTCTTCATATATGAATTTACATGTATGTACATATATATATATATATATATATAATGTCATATATGTTAAACATACCGTGAATTCACGAGTTATGTATTAATGATCCAGATGAAATATACTTCTGATGAATACGAGGGGGAAAACGAGAGTGTAAAATGTACAATTTAAATTTGTTAAGTTATCGTAGATGACGATTCGAATAAAATTCTATTGAAAATAAATTTATAACAAAAATAATTATAAACAATGAGTCGAAAAAATGATAAATATACTTCTCATATAAATACGAGGAGGAAAACGAGAGTGTAGAATGTACAATTTAAATTTGTTAAATTATCGTAGATGACCATTCGAATAAAATTCTATTGAAAATAAATTTATAACAAAAATAATTATAAACAATGAGTCGAAAAAATGATAAATATACTTCTCATATAAATACGAGGAGGAAAACGAGAGTGTAGAATGTACAATTTAAATTTGTTAAATTATCGTAGATGACCATTCGAATAAAATTCTATTGAAAATAAATTTATAACAAAAATAATTATAAACAATGAATCGAAAAAATGAAAAATAAACTTCTGATATAAATATGAGAAGGAAAACGAGAGTGCAGAATGTACAATTTAAATTTGTTAAATTATCGTAGATGACGATTCGAATAAAATTCTATTGAAAATAAATTTATAACCAAAATAATTATAAACAATGAATCGAAAAAATGAAAAATAAACTTCTGATATAAATATGAGAAGGAAAACGAGAGTGCAGAATGTACAATTTAAATTTGTTAAATTATCGTAGATGACGATTCGAATAAAATTCTATTGAAAATAAATTTATAACCAAAATAATTATAAACAATGAATCGAAAAAATGATAAATAAACTTCTGATATAAATATGAGAAGGAAAACGAGAGTGTAGAATGTACAATTTAAATTTGTTAAATTATCGTAGATGACGATTCGAATAAAATTCTATTGAAAATAAATTTATAACCAAAATAATTATAAACAATGAATCGAAAAAATGAAAAATAAACTTCTGATATAAATATGAGAAGGAAAACGAGAGTGCAGAATGTACAATTTAAATTTGTTAAATTATCGTAGATGACGATTCGAATAAATTTATAACAAAAATAATTATAAACAATGAGTCGAAAAAATGTTAAATAAACTTCTGATATGAATACGAGGAGGAAAACGAGAGTGCAGAATGTACAATTTAAATTTGTTAAATTATCGTAGATGACGATTCGAATAAAATTCTATTGAAAATAAATTTATAACCAAAATAATTATAAACAATGAATCGAAAAAATGAAAAATAAACTTCTGATATAAATATGAGAAGGAAAACGGGAGTGCAGAATGTACAATTTAAATTTGTTAAATTATCATAGATGATGATTCGAATAAAATTCTATTGAAAATAAATTTTGGTTTCGAGAAAATAATAAACTCCACTCATTAGCTCGTATGAATTTAATGAATATATAATGATACGAATTTATATAAAATTCTATTGAAAATAAATTGATAAAAAAATAATAATAAACAATGAGTCGAAAAAAATGAAAAATATGTCAATATTTAAACATTGCATGAAATCAAATCGTTATTATTTTTAAGGCCTTTTTGTTTAATTTTTATATGAATAATTATAAATAATTTGGGCTATTTTATGATGAAAAAAATGTTACCAATTTTTCTTCAATATTCTCGATAGTCAATTAACATCCCTTTCTCATTGTTTCGACAATTGGGCCCTCTTGGAATGAGAGAAAAAAAAAAAATTACATCATGATGAAATTAACCGAGCATTAGGATGAGTGGGAGGACAGAAACGGGGAGACTTTAATATAATAGGAAAAGGGCGAGAGAATTGAAACCGCGAAACGATTACAGGTTGAACGGATGGAGACTCGTCGAGCTCCAAGCAGAGTGGAATTGAAGAGTTTGACATATATATGTATATATATATACATATAGGAGAAAAAATTGAGAAAGAAGAGCGATGATTGGCGTGTCGCAGGGATGAGGACGAGATGAAAAATATAAGAAATGGGAGAGAAAAAGAGATCACATAAGGTCGGTAGCAGACCAAGAGACAATGAACCGATATATATATATATATATACATATATATATAATAGTCTCTCTCTCTCTATATCCATATATATATACATATAAATATATATATATCCATATATACATACATATAAATATATATATATCCATATATATATACATATAAATATATATATATACATATATATATATATATATATATATATATATATATGCATATATCATATGAAATCGCGAAAGGAAAAAGTATAATTGAGCGATTTGAGAATCGATGAAGTGAGGGAGATAAAGAAAGATGAGATAGACGGGGAGAATACGAGTCTATCTGCTGCGATAAAGAATAATTATTTTCCGATAGAGTGGAAATTATTCGTGAATGAGAGCGAGAGACTCGACGACGACGACGACGACGACGTCGACGTCGAGTTATTGGCGATATTAGTACTTTTATTAAATGTCTCCCCTTCTTTCTTCTGTTACCGATTTTTTGCCTTTCCGCTCAAGGCAGATCCTTCACTAAGCGATTTCATTCCCTCCAACACTTCCTACGACGAGACTTTTCATCTGCAGGATTTTTAACGCGATATCTGTATATTGTATGTAAATAATTTTTTCTTTATAAATTTTTTCGTTTTGAATTTTTTCCCTTTTTAATACAATATTACTTACTACAAACAAAAATCAGTTAAATTTAATAATGCACACGATTTGAATTCTCAACATTCTTTTGCAACTGAAATATATAAAAAAATATTTATATAATTTTTTATCTACTATCCTAGTAATAAATCCATTTTTTAAAGTGGCATATATATATGGTACTTTATAAGACAAATCTATAGAACATCAACCCTCACAATTTTTACTACTTGTTTCCCTTTTTAATACAATATTTTTTACAACAAACAAAAATCAGTTAAATTTAATAATGTACAATATTTGAATTCTTAATATTCTTTTGCAACTGAAATATATAAAAAAATATTTATATAATTTTTTATCTACTATCCTAGAAATAAATTCATTTTTTAAAGTGTCATATATATATGGTACTTTATAAGACAAATCTATAGAACATCAACCCTCACGATTTTTACTACTTGCTTCCCTTTTTAATACAATATTACTTACTACAAACAAAAATCAGTTAAATTTAATAATGCACACGATTTGAATTCTCAATATTCTTTTGCAACTCAAATATATAAAAAAATATTTATATAATTTTTTATCTACTATCCTAGAAATAAATTCATTTTTTAAAGTGTCATATATATATGGTACTTTATAAGACAAATCTATAGAACATCAACCCTCACAATTTTTACTACTTGTTTCCCTTTTTAATACAATATTTTTTACAACAAACAAAAATCAGTTAAATTTAATAATGTACAATATTTGAATTCTTAATATTCTTTTGCAACTGAAATATATAAAAAAATATTTATATAATTTTTTATCTACTATCCTAGAAATAAATTCATTTTTTAAAGTGTCATATATATATGGTACTTTATAAGACAAATCTATAGAACATCAACCCTCACAATTTTTACTACTTGTTTCCCTTTTTAATACAATATTTTTTACAACAAACAAAAATCAGTTAAATTTAATAATGTACAATATTTGAATTCTTAATATTCTTTTGCAACTGAAATATATAAAAAAATATTTATATAATTTTTTATCTACTATCCTAGAAATAAATTCATTTTTTAAAGTGTCATATATATATGGTACTTTATAAGACAAATCTATAGAACATCAACCCTCACGATTTTTACTACTTGTTTCCCTTTTTAATACAATATTACTTACTACAAACAAAAATCAGTTAAATTTAATAATGCACACGATTTGAATTCTCAATATTCTTTTGCAACTCAAATATATAAAAAAATATTTTTATAATTTTTTAGCTACTATCCTAGAAATAATTTCATTTTTTATAGTGTCATATATACATGGGACTTTACAGGTCTCAATATTCTCAATATTCTTTTGCAGCTGAAATATATAAAAAAATATTTTTATAATTTTTTATCTACTATCCTAGAAATAAATTCATTTTTTAAAGTGTCATATATATATGGTACTTTATAAGACAAATCTATAGAACGCCAACCCTCACAATTTTTACTACTTGTTTCCCTTTTTAATACAATATTACTTACTACAATCAAACAAAAAATACTCCCAATGAATTTTCAGATATTTTGTACAATAGATTAATTAATCAGTTAACTTTAATAATGTACAATATTTGAATTCTCAATATTCTTTTGCAACTTTAATATATAAAAAAATATTTTTATAATTTTTTAGCTTCTATCCTAGAAATAAATCCATTTTTTAAAGTGTCATATATACATGGGACTTTGTAGCACAAATCTCTGTTAATCATACGCTTGTATATATATATATATATATATATATATATATATATATATATATATATATCGTTTGTAGAGATAGCTCGCTGGCAACGACGCGTTGATAATGATACTGCAAAGCTATTCGTATAAGGGTACGGTAACATCGTTAACTTTTCGATGAAACGACGTGACTCGCATCGAGTGGCGAGAAAGGTTAGAGGGGGGGATGAAGAGGCGATGCAAGGAGTAAGCGAGAAAGGGATGCAAAAGGTTAAGAGGTGGAGTAAACGGAAATTTCATACTCGCTTTATGTACACATATATATATATATATATATATATATATATATATATATATATATATATGTATATATATATATATATATCTTACATAATGCATTGTCGAGGATCTGACTGGGATGATAATAGGTTGGCATCTGCACGAAGCACTCCCCTTGACAAGTCTTTTGCTCAGAACGAAATTAATATTCATAATTAACCATCCGCTCATCCACACGGACTATATAATCGTACAAGAAAATCCAGGATAAAAATCGAGGAAAAAAAATCGTATAATAAAATATTTAAAAAAAAAAAAAATAACGTTTTATTATTTTAGCTGGACCAGTTTGTAAAAAAAAAAAAAAATGGAAGCATTTTCTAAATTGTGTAGTAAATATTGAAATTAAAAGTATTATCAAATATTTAATATCGAAACGAGTTTGAAATTTTTTTATTATTTGTACAAATGTGTAGGAAAAAAAAAATTGACAATTGTAATTTCATCTGTGCCGAGGAGAAACATGAGAATGGGAGAGACCAGAGACTCACGATGGGGTGGCAAACATAATAAGCAATATATAACAGGAGTTGAATTTATTTGCGGATTTGAGGTAACCCTCGGGATATATTCATTCTGTGAGAGAGTTCACCCCACCATAACCTGTCAGGCTCAGGTCAACCGCGACCACCCGTCGTCTGTCCTAATTGCGATCGAAGAAAACAAGTATCGATAACAGCTGTTAAAAGCCAAAAGTTGTATCTACACCTCATACTGGAGCACAGCACAAATCAAAATGGTGGTATCATTTTTTTTTTTTTTTTTTTATCAATATTTCTGTTTGAATAAAATTTAAGATAAATTCACTTGAGATCAAATTCATCGTAACTTAGAAATTTTATTTATATCGTGTAAAAAAATCATTTCTCAAAATTGTACTTGTGATAAAATTTGTCAAAGTGACATCTGTTTAATTTGTAATTTATAATTTATCATAGCATTTTTTTTTCTATTCAATTACCTAAATAAATTTTTTACTGACATGAATTTTTGAAGAATATAAAAAAATTCGACACATCAGCCTTTGGTGTGTATTATAAAAAAAAAAAATGCATACATATTTTTTTTAACTCTCCAATTTTGATAATCACATTATCAATTCTACGTGTAATTTATGATAGCATTTTTTTTTTCTATTCAATCACCTAAATAAATTTTTTACTGACATGAATTTTTGAAGAATGTAAAAAAAATCGACACATCAGCCTTTGGTGTGTATTATAAAAAAAAAAATGCATACATATTTTTTTTAACTCTCCAATTTTGATAATCACATTATCAATTCTACGTATAATTTATGCTAGCATTTTTTTTTTCTATTCAATCACCTAAATAAATTTTTTGCTGACATGAATTTTTGAAGAATATAAAAAAATTCGACACATCAGCCTTTGGTGTGTATTATAAAAAAAAAAAATGCATACATATTTTTTTTAACTCTCCAATTTTGATAATCACGTTATCAATTCTACGTATAATTTATGACAGTATTTTTTTTTTCTATTCAATCACCTAAATAAATTTTTTACTGACATGAATTTTTGAAGAATATAAAAAAATTCGACACATCAGCCTTTGGTGTGTATTATAAAAAAAAAAAATGCATACATATTTTTTTTAACTCTTCAATTTTGATAATCACATTATCAATTCTACGTGTAATTTATGATAGCATTTTTTTTTTCTATTCGATCACCTAAATAAATTTTCTACTGACATGAATTTTTGAAGAATATAAAAAAATTCGACACATCAGCCTTTGGTGTGTACGATAAAAAAAAAATGAACTAACGAATTATAAAAGCTCCTTCGTAGCATGAACATATTTGATATGAAGACGAGATGAGTTATAGACGATAAACCGAGTGATAAAAGGTATATGATGGATTGAGTGAAGACTGGTGAGAGATTCGAGCTGATATTATCGGTAATGGCGCAATTAAGATAATAGCGGGTAATTCTGCACAAAATTGAAGGGAGAAATGACGAGAGAGAGAGAGAGAGAGAGATTGTATAGCCCGAGAGTGTGCGAGGCGAACTGAGACTGCTAATGAAGGAAACAGTTAGTTTCAAACGGCCTCCAATAATTATGCTGTCGGCAGGATTTTAAGGGGGTTGAAGGGTAAGAGGGGGTGAGGAGAAGAGCATATAACCATCCCGATATTACGGGCCCCTCTCCCCGACACAATGCGCAAAATTGTTCACACTTCCCTTGACATTACACGTATACACGTGCAACGTTCCGTAATTCCTCTGTGACTACTTTCTCCCTCTCTTACTCATTTTCTCTTCGCGATTTTACGTGTACCAAACTGTTTAAGGGAGGTTTTCTGATTTTTTTGAAAAATGCAAATGTGTACAGGTGGATGAAAATATTTATCCCTTTATGAATAAAAACATATCTCGGGATAAATAAAATTATAAAATTTTCAAAAGCATGGAAAATTTTATACAATATTTTGTTTATTGTAAATTTTTTTTTTTTCTTTTTTTTTCATTTATGACTAAAAATTGGACACGTGTATAAAATAAAAAATACATCATTGACAATAGCCCACTGCCATTTTCATTTTTCATATTTAAGAATATTTTTAAAAAACGTATATGACATAAAGATAAAATTTATTTGCAATTGTAACGGAAAATTTTCGCAAATTTATGAAATAAAAAATCAATTATTGCTAATCCAACGATAGGGGCTTATAACTTTTTATGAGGTATTAATAATTATAAATAATTAATTAGAAATCAAAATTTGAAAATGTATCACTGAAAACATTCCAGTCTAAATTTTCAGACAAATTTTTATTTTTTTCAATCCATATATAATAAAACCATCAGCATCATGCAATTTAAATTTTTCTACCCTCAAAAATGCAAAATCAACAATTTCTTTGAGTTCCAAATCGAGATTTATTTACAAATAGAAAATGAAATTGGAAATGTTTCATTATTTGTCATGAATTATATTAGTTCGAATAAGTGAAATTTGGATTGGTGTAATGATTGAAGGGCGAAAGTGAAAGAGAAAGAGAGAGAGGGAGAGAGAGAGAGAGAGAGCGTTATCGTCCAACCTCGGTAATGGCAAAACTATCAGAAACAAGCTTGTTGATCTCGTCGAGAGAAAGAGAGAGAGAGAGAGAGGCGGAACCCTTTGGGGAATAATCAAAATGCTGAACGGTCCCGTCGTATGTCGAGAACGGTAGAAGAGAGGCACGAGCGCATGTTTCCATGCATATTCTTAGTCAATGTTGTACTGTGTTGGTGTAAATGCACATGGAGAAAGAGAGAGAGAGAGAGAGAGAGAGAGGGGGGGGGGAGGGGAGGGAGGGGAGAGAGAGAGGTGGGGGGGGGGGCGTACATACACTACTGATGGTTACCATGGATTCTGATATATATAGCGATTATTCGGAAGCTTTCGAAGCGATATATATGGAAGCAACTAGAGAGGCAACTCATCCAGCCAGCTACAGGCGGCCCCGGCGTATATCCAACATCAATGTGTTAATATTGGTAGAGCTAATTTGATAGTTTAATCAATTTCCGTAAGCTGCTGCGGCAGTTTAATAATGATGTCATCATTTTCAACGTGAACCACAATGGGGTTAATCTCGCTCGACGAGCTAATATTCCACAGAATTAACGGAGTTTCAAATGCAGCCAGTCAACGTGTCACCATTACTCTCTTGTCTACCATGTACTGTATGCATTACACACACGCATACACACATAGATACACACACACGTACATATATCTAGAGTAATTTTCAATTCGTTTCAATGAAACCTGATTAATAAAAAATAGGGCAATCTTATCAATGAATGAAGAAGCGAAAATAAATGAAGGCTTGCATGCAAAGTATATCTGTATATAAAGTGATTTTAAGATGAGTGTTTATTAACTTGAAATGATCCTTGAGTGTTTATTTACTGGAGGTGATCCTTGAGTGATTATTCACTGGAGGTGATCCTTGAGTGATTATTCACTGGAGGTGATCCTTGAGTGTTTATTTACTGAAGGTGATACTTGAGTGTTTATTTATTGGAGGTGATACTTGAGTGTTTATTTACTAGAGCTGATCCTTGAGTGTTTATTTACTAGAGCTGATCCTTGAGTGTTTATTTACTGAAGGTGATTCTTGGGTGTTTATTTACTGGAAGTGATCCTTGAGTGTTTATTTACTAGAGCTGATCCTTGAGTATTTATTTACCAAAGGTGATCCTTGAGTGTTTATTTACTAGAGCTGATCCTTGAGTATTTATTTATTGAAGGTGACCTTTGAGAATTTATTTATTGAAGGTGATCCTTGAGTATTTATTTACCGAAGGTGATCCTTGAGTGTTTATTTACTAGAGCTGATCCTTGAGTATTTATTTACCAAAGGTGATCCTTGAGTGTTTATTTACTAGAGCTGATCCTTGAGTATTTATTTATTGAAGGTGATCTTTGAGAATTTATTTATTGAAGGTGATCCTTGAGTGTTTATTTACTAGAGCTGATCCTTGAGTATTTATTTACCAAAGGTGATCCTTGAGTGTTTATTTACTAGAGCTGATCCTTGAGTATTTATTTATTGAAGGTGACCTTTGAGAATTTATTTATTGAAGGTGATCCTTGAGTATTTATTTACCGAAGGTGATCCTTGAGTGTTTATTTACTAGTGCTGATCCTTGAGTATTTATTTATTGAAGGTGACCTTTGAGAATTTATTTATTGAAGGTGATCCTTGAGTATTTATTTACCGAAGGTGATCCTTGAGTGTTTATTTACTAGAGCTGATCCTTGAGTATTTATTTACCAAAGGTGATCCTTGAGTGTTTATTTACTAGAGCTGATCCTTGAGTATTTATTTATTGAAGGTGACCTTTGAGAATTTATTTATTGAAGGTGATCCTTGAGTATTTATTTACCGAAGGTGATCCTTGAGTGTTTATTTACTAGAGCTGATCCTTGAGTATTTATTTACCAAAGGTGATCCTTGAGTGTTTATTTACTAGAGCTGATCCTTGAGTATTTATTTATTGAAGGTGATCTTTGAGAATTTATTTATTGAAGGTGATCCTTGAGTGTTTATTTACTAGAGCTGATCCTTGAGTATTTATTTACCAAAGGTGATCCTTGAGTGTTTATTTACTAGAGCTGATCCTTGAGTATTTATTTATTGAAGGTGATCTTTGAGAATTTATTTATTGAAGGTGATCCTTGAGTATTTATTTACCGAAGGTGATCCTTGAGTGTTTATTTACTAGAGCTGATTCTTGAGTATTTATTTATTGAAGGTGATCCTTGAGTGTTTATTTACTAAAGCTGATCCTTGAGTGTTTATTTACTGGAACTGATCCTTGAGTGATTATTTACTAGAGGTGATACTTGAGTGTGTATTTGCTGGAGGTGATACTTGAGTGTTTATTTACTGGAGGTGATACTTGAGTGTTTATTTACTGGAGGTGATACTTGAGTGTTTATTTACTGGAACTGATCCTTGAGTGATTATTTACTGAAGGTGATACTTGAGTGTTCATTTAGTGGAACTGATCCTTGAGTGATCATTTACTGGAACTGATCCTAGAATGATTATTTACTGAAGGTGATACTTGAGTGTTTATTCACTAGAGCTGATCCCTGAGTGTTTATTTATTGAAGGTGATCGTTGAGTGTTTATTTACTGGAGCTGATCCTTGAGTGTTCATTTACTGGAACTGATCCTTGAGTGTTCATTTACTCGTAAGTTTTATTGGTATTTACTGTTTTTATTGGTAACACAATTAATCTCATTGCCAATTTAAAAATCATCCTGTGACAAAAAATTCCATACTCATTTCAACAATTTTCCTTGCCCACTGCGTTAACAATATCCCCAAAAACGTTTAAATTATCCAATGTCAGGGATAAAACAAAACAAAAACTGGACAAATATTATCCATAACAGAGCGAGTAAAAAATTAGCGCGAAGGAATGGAAAAATCTCTCTCTCTCTCTCTCTTTCTCGCACGCAGAAAGCATTGAGAAGAGTCATTATGAGAGTACCGCTGTGTGTCGATAGCAGAGCGGAAGTGGCGATGCGGTAGCCACTGTAGAGGGCGCCGTGCCCTCTGCTATGGGCGTGCATGAGCGAACGGCGAAAACCGGCAACGCGCAGCAAGAGATATGTGTGTGTTTTTGTATGTGCGCGTGTGTGTGTGTGTGCGCACGTGTCTGTGTGTGTATGTACCGAGGCTCGAGCAGCAAAGCTCGCGTTCGCCGCCGTGAATTAAAGATTCGAGCGACCGTGTTCGCAGTTTTCGTTCCGGAGTTGCCATATTTCCCTTTCTCCTCGTCCCTCATCCACATTGGCCTGTATGCAGATCCACGAACGAGCCAGGCATATTAGGTTGAGGTACGCAGTTAGGCAATAACCGCTGTCAATAGAACTCTGTGCCTCGTCCCTCTCTCTCTCTCTCTCTCTCTCTCTCTCTCTCTCTCTCTCTCTCTCTCTCTCTCTCTCTCTCTCTCCCTCTCTCTCTCTCTCATTTGGTTGCTTTTGCTCTTTATATATATATATATATATATATTTATATATATACATACATACATACATATATACATATATACATATATACATATATACATATATACATATATACAAATATACATATATACATATATACATATATACAAATATACATATATACATATGTACATATATACATATATACATATATACATATATATATATACACCTCACTCTCGCCTCCACTCTTGGAGTGGCACCACTCGAAAATGCTACTCGCTAAATTAGGTAGGTTATATGGGCTTCGTTTCATTTGCGAGCAAACTTTAATAAACGCTAAAATTGCGTAAAAGAGCAAGAATTTGAGACGGACCGCGAACTGGGGAACGAGAAAAGCCAGAGAGGGGAAAATACTCGTTGGAATTCCACCAGGGCCACACAGCGATTTTCAACAATCTCTGCGCCTATTTTATATATACATATATATATATATATATATATATATATATATATATGTACCTTCCGATTATATTGCCACTACAAGTCGCGAATTGAACCATTTCGCGTTTCATCGAGGATAACGGATGAGAGACTTTTTTATTTTTAGAGATTAGGTCGATGAGCTCGTAAAAATGATTTTTTGCTTGGTTCGTGGCGCGAAGCTATAAGAATTATCGGGAAATTTTATTATTTATATAGAAAAATATTTTATTGTCGATTTGAAGATATTTAATTTTATAGCGAATTTAATCAATCCGTTAACATTGAATAATTTTATCAATTTCTCTATTAACTATATATGATAGGCTAGCGAGAGAGGGTTAAATTATCCATATGGACATTTTGGTTAATAAATTTTTTCGGTCTCTGGTTAAAATTCATCATATATATGATGGATTTTAAGGAGAGACCAAAAAATGTTATTAAATAAAATGTCCATATGGATAATTTAATCCATATGGACATTTTCCCATTTCATTTGGATAATGAATCATAAGTGAAAATTTGTGTTTAATTTTCATCTACATTAATCTTAATGAAATATTTGATTTTTGCGAGTAAAATTAAATTATCCAAGAAAGGAAATAATGATGATTTGTCTATATAATTCGAAATAATTTATAAATAAAGCGATTGTTAATGGAAAATATAATTATATCGATAATTGTACACACCTGTGTTATTTTTTTATTGCATTTTTGGCTTTTGCCCACGTTTTGGCGCATGTCATATCGTATATTCTATATACAAAGTCAAAAATCAATGGCTATTTCCGGTTAAGTAGAGCCTGAAATATTGACGAATGACAAAAAAACAAAATTCCTTTTTTTTTCCTCGTCCCTCAGAAATGTAAAAATTTCGAAATTTGAAATGGCAGTAACTTTTTTTCTGTTTGGCTAACTTTAGGCCTAATTTTAATATTTTTTAAGTGTCAGGGGTAAACTCACACAAAGCTGCGAGCAATTCTTCACGATATCTGCATTTTTGGGACCGTCCGGAAAGACTTTGAAAATTATCGAATCAGACGGAAAGGGTAAAATTTGTGAAAGAAACATGGCACTTAATGAAGAACGCATAATTTTAACCCTTTTCGCACAAACATGAGTCTTTTGTTTCTGGTTGATTCAATTATTCATTATTCTTCGATAATTAAATGATACTAAACTTAATTTTTTTCCAAAATAAATCAAAGTTATTTATTCTGCAAAGTTCAAAGTATATTGAGAAATTTTTACAGATTTTTAAAACGACTTTGAATAGGGGAAAAAGTCATAAAACTCAAAAGATCCATGTTTGTATGGATCAGGTGCCATTTTTCACACATCCTATGGAAAGGATTAAACCCTTTTCGTTCAAACATGAGTCCTTAAGGCGCTATGAAAGAGCGGAAATTGATAAGAAAAAATTTGCTCACTCTGTTTTGCCGACGAGTTGTTGTATCTGCTGTACCGACGAGCGGCTAGCTTGATATCTGCCTTACCGGCCGACATAAAATAATTTTTGGTGTATTAAATCCGTCAACAGAATATCCGCTAAAGTTCATCGGGGCAAAAAGTTACTAGGCTTGTTCACGATATGCACGACAGATGGCGTCTGGAGCGCCTCTCGCCACCGAATTCCAACATCTGAATTTGTAGTTTGTAGACCTCTATCTTCGTTGTTTGTAGCTACTGACATACATATGATCAACGAAAATTGAGGTATAATCTTCGTTGATATGATTATGACACTAAACATGATTTTTCCACTTTTTGAGCATTCTAGGAGTATACAAGCATCATTGTTATCATAAGCAAGCGTAATTTTTATCATAAGCAAGCGCAATTTTTATCATAAGCAAGCGTAAGCCCGTTATAAATAACAAAGCTCATTAAAATGATTGAATTTTATATTAAGTAATACACCGATTATTTATTATTTTAAAACGCATTTAAAACGCATCTATAGAATATTATTATTGTTCGTATAAGGCCCGAACATGCGTGTATGGCCTGGCCCAAATAATCACCCCGTGACGGCCAACTTTAATACGTGAGACTGCGATAATGCACTTTCGCCAGAGACGCACCCAACGCCATCTGCCGTGTAAATCGTGAACCAACCTAGTATTATTTTATCTAGTAACTTTTTGACTGTGAAATTTAGCGGATATGCTCTTAGCTCTTATAGCGGATTTAATACCCTAGAAAATAATTAAACTCGTATAACCTAACCTCTCAAATTCATTTGTGTACGTCGCTCCGCCAAATTTATTAACCCAAACATTTGAAAATATCGCAGAAATTAATTATTTTCGCAATGACAAATCGTCAACGAGTATTTTAAGTGTGTTCCCCATTTTATTAATTAGACATTTCAGTATGAAATTTCGCGTTTTATCGGAGCTTCGTTTTTTGTGCAAACAACAATGTGCGATTATTAGCGCGTAAAAAACTTCTCGATTTGTTAATAATTTACGTTGTACGATGTTATAACAAAAATGCCAACTGTCATCGCTTTGGATGTATCGCTGTCTATGAGACGGCCCGTATCAGGATTTGGCAATAACGATTCATTGCAAGGCGAACAATTGACAAGACACAATCTCGCTGTACACGGCATAAATTTATTGCTTAATTATTTGCAAATCAATTCTAAACTTGAATTCGTTTCATTGGTAAGTACAGACTCGACTTATTTACATTTTTATTCTTCTCTTCGGACTTTGTAAAAATATAAATTTCCTTTTCAAAGCTTTTTTTTTATCTTTTCATATTATCTAGATTTTTTTTAACGGGCAAAATTTATCTGTCCCGATTTTTTTTCGTAATTTTTATCTCAACTTCAAATTAAATTGAAAATAATATTCAAGTTAAAATATTTAGCAGGTGATTCTTCGCGATTTAGAATAATTATTAATTGGCAATGAACAATTACTCAATTGTTATTGTAGTTTAGTTTTTTATGTTGTTAAATAAATGTATTTTTGAAACGTGCAAAAAAAAATGAATATTAAAAGGATTATCATTGTAGAAAAAGTTCCAGAAATTATTATTTAAATAAAATGAAGCAAAGTTTGAATTTAATAATAATTTTTTTTCTTCCTCAACGAAAGATGGCAAATGAAATTTGGAGAAAGGCCAAAAATTAAGGAACTAGTAATTAATAATTTAGAGGCATTAATGGATATTTTTCAAATCGGCCATTTTGTAGCATTGTCAATATTTCGTTATGGAGAATTTTTAATAAATTTATATAATTAAAAAAATAGGTAGTATTTTCATCTCTGTACGAGGTAATATGTCCGTTTACTCGAGACTACGACAGTATAAGAGGAAAACTTCAAAATATCGAAGAATGCGACAAGACTTGTATAGAAACAGCCCTTCATGGTGTCAACAACGTGATAATGGCAGAATGGGGAAATACTACAGCTTGTCAAGTAGTTCTGATTACGGATGGTAATCCAGGAATAGGTCCGATGTCTTTGAGCGACTCTTTAAATTCATTAAACGTGGGAAGAGAAGCGAATCCTTTTCCACTGCCTTTTCCCTATCCGGGAAAATTGACCATAGTATGCATAGCGAATCAACAAGGTAAAATTTCCCCAATGAGATTCGTATAAAAAAATAAAATAAATAAAAAACGTACATTTTCACACGAATGTATTATTTTATTTCCATTATTTTTGTTCCCAGATCCTGGATTAACATTTGGCCTGCCATTATATCACCGTCTCGCAGAGCTAGCTGGTGGTGACAGTGGAGTTCTCGTACCAGATGCCCATTTGTCAAAAAGTTCAATAACAAATTGCTTTCAAAAATTATCAGAATCAAACTACGTGCCGTTTCAGGGTTACCTCAAATGCGGAAATTTAGGCTCGCGAATTCTTCTCTCACCCCCACCAATGGTGAGTATTTTTTTCAGCAAACTAAAACCGTATCCTGAATAACAGAAAATCTCATAAATAAATAATTATTTTCCGTATATTCTCAGCTCTATGCGAAAAAATCAGATTTTGTCTTATTATCAAACTTGACAATATCAAAAACGATTGAAATTTGTGGTTTTATATCGGTCGTTGATGTCGGGAGTCCAAGTGCAATATCGAGACATCTGATATTACCACTCGCGACTGAAAAAACTTCGAGTATGCAAGGTGTCTCGTTGGACGATGAATCGGACAACGAGGACAATAATGACGAAGGAAAATCTGCGTCATTTTGCGTTTTGTTGCACGGCGCACTCAAAGTCGAGAATATGGCGGCATTGTGCATGTTAAATAGTGATTGGTACGGTTTTATATATTCTTGGGCTGACACGAAGAAAAAGTCAAATTTGATGCTGACGGTACTCGAGCCAGGCTTGGACGTTGTACCATGGCTCGGTAATTTCAGTAATTTGGGACCGATAGACGTTCTTGCAAATAAAAATGGTGAATATAATTTTCCGGTTAAACCAGCGGAAAAGAGAAGTTATTCGCAAAATGCTCCGTCATGGATCAGGCAAGTTGGCCTCCAATCGGATATCCAAAAGATACTGAGACACGCGAGAAAATTGCCAGAAAAGACACAAAATTTTTACAAGGTAATTTTTTAGGAATTTTCGTATATGCGGAGAATAATTTGCCGAGCTAATATTTTATGATATAATTTTGTTTTTTTTTTGTTGCAGGAATTAAATCGATTAAGACGCGCCGCCTTGTCGATGGGCTTCGTTGAGCTTCTGGAAGGTTTGGCCTCCATTTTTGAAAGAGAGTGCACCCTTTTACCGCCAAATTTACATCTCGATTGTACAATACAAATGGGTCACGTTGCGGAAATGCTGAGAAAACCGTATTCACGAGAACTCAAGAATAATATAACGCCAGTTAGAACGAAATTTCATCAAGGCGATCCAGTAAACTAAACTATTTGTATTTTTACGATTATGAACGGCAATAAATTGTTTTTTTTTTCACCTGTACAAAAATTATCTTATAAATGAGCGTTGAATTCTTCACTGTAAATTATGGCTCAATTTTATTTTTTCGGGATGGCCCACTCTCGGACAAATATTTTAAAAATGTTGCGATGCGGACAGGAGAGAAAGAGAGAGAGAGAGAGTGATTTTCAAATAAACGTTTGCACGACTTTGCGTCAAAATCGTGTCCACACGAAATAAATTCATACCAAGTTTCATTGAAATCGAGATTGAGTCGTTTTCATTATATATTAACTTTAGTGGTTTTTTTTGAAAAAAAAAATTGCATCCCTGCTTCAACCCCTAAATAAACATGCCTGGCGTCAGTGAAATCTGAGGAGGAGACTTAGAATAGTGATTCAATTAGTAAAACTCGCTGTCATTTGCCATAAAAGGCCATTCATTTATAACAATCTTTTAAATAAACATAATTTAGTAACGGGAGCATTTAGTTAGACGTTAATCCGATTTAAATACGAAAAGCAATACTGGTCAGTTACATTACCTTAACGATTACCTGTGCTGAACTTAAACCTTTAACCCTTTTATCAATACTCTTAGGTGTCCACTTGAGGACGCGGTGCCCTTTTGAGGATGTTTGGGGTTAAAACATCACATTTTGTACTTTTCGCGCGCGTTCGATTCAAGATGGCGCGAAAACGCGAAACGGGCGCAAAGCGCCGCGGTTTGACAATTGTTTTGCGTTTTTTATGCATTTTACTGTTTGCGTTTGCAAGAGTAGAATATACTTACGTTAAATTAGAAATAAGTTAACAGTTTGCGTTCCCTAACTTATGAACGATGGATTACGATGAATTGAGAAGACAAAATATCGCCGAAAGACAAGCAGTCGTAAGTTTTAACCGATTAACAAACAAAATCTAACCTTACTTGTTGCGAACATTTTTCATTTGAAATCTTTTTCATTAATTTTATGGGCACATTATTTTTTAAGTTTTTAACGATAGTATATCTAAAAAATTTCAAAAGAACGAAAAAAAAAAAAACATTTCGAAAAATGGTGTGCTCATTTGGAATATTTTGAAACCGTTGCCTGTTTATAATGTATAGACGACATGAACGAGATAGGCTCACGTGGCTCAAACTGTTTGTGACGTTGCATTTACGCAAAGAAGATGACCTCTATCTTCGTTGATACACGTTATGAAAAAAAATGCAATAACGATTCAACGAACTAGCTTATTTTGACAAAACTTGATTATTAGCGGGTTTTTAGAGTCACTGAATACGAATTTAACAGTCAAAATGTGAAAATTCAAAATGGCTGATCCAATGCAGCATCCAAAAAAGTTTGATATTTGGTCCATTTTGGTCATTTTCGTCTCAACAGGCAACGGTTTTAAGTTAGCTTTGAGCTTTTATGTATTGTACAGATTGTGTAATTTATCAATAAACTTGACAATAAAATAATTGCAAGAAAGCTTCAATTTCGAGCCTTTGTGCATCCTCGTTGATTGTATTAATCAATTAAATTTTTTCCGTTCAAGTTTGCAGAATTCTTCAAAGACCTCAAGACCGAAAGGACAAATATGAGGAATGAGCATCTTGCACATGCAGAAAAAACTGGTTACATCTGTGACGAATACACGGAGCATCAACCACCCAAAAAGAAACAGCGTTTGCACCAGAAGCCATATAGAAAGAGAAACTACCAGCTGGAATTCGAGAAAACATACAGCACGAGGCAAAGAGCGAGCAAAAATAGCAACCAAAATGTCGCCCAAACGGATGTTGATCAAACAGATGACGTTGAAGCAAATGAAGGAAATGCTGACGATGAAATGAAGAAAAGGCTGCTGCCTAATGGTCGATCCCTCAAAATCATATTTCCATGGGCCACAGTATTTGATCGCGAAATGGAGTTAATGATAAAGGAGAGCATGGACGTTCATACAAATCTTGCTTAGAATAAGAATTACCCTTAAAAATTATAAATATGACGATAAGGAATATTCTCCGGGAAATAGAATAGTTGGTTTTGTAAATCAAAGTACTAAAATTTCCAGAAAATACTTCATGCAAAAAGATAATTGATGAATCCTGAATAATGTGTGGACAAAAAATGATGGAACGATATTCCGCCGATCAAGCGCATGAACATCGTACAAGAATTACGTGGTCTTTGTAGAAACGAGGATGTTGAAACGTTGCCGAAAGATCTCTGGTATTCCTATAAATGAGTAACATCCAATCTAATCGACAACATGACAATTTATAGAATACAAAAAAATAGAATTAGATGAATTGTTAAAAATTTAATAATTAGGAATGTCACTGTTGAGCAACTGCTGTAAATACAAAAAAAAGAAATACATTTTATAAAGAAATAAAAATAGTAGCAATCAGTCAGAATCAGAGGTTAAAGTTAATCATCGATTAATTACAAGCAAAAAGTGGAGACAAGAAGGAAGCAGCAGAAAAAAAAAATAAACGTTCGTAATTAATTTACCACAAAGTATTATAATACTGAAATATTTGTAGGCAGTAAAATTTATTACAGAAAAAAAAAGTCGTTTTTTTTCTGTAGTTGGAAAAAGATGGTGAGAAACCAGTCAGAATGGGCTCACGTTTTTATGTAATGTTTTTATGTAGCTGGATCTCTAGAGAAGTGTATCAGCCAATCTTGAATCGACACCGATCGTTATACTTTTACTGTTATTCAAAGTTACTTTTTCACGAGACGTTTATAATTTTATAATCTTTTTGAATTTTGTGAATTTACGCGAGCTCGTTTGCCAAATGAAAATGCCACTGTGAAATAATATTTATTTACAAATATTTTATATATTACATCGATCAATTGCCATTCGATTTTTTTTTATGTACAAATTAATAAAATTGTTAAGAATTTTTCATGCTCCCAATTAGTAATTTGATTATTTCGTAGAGACCTTCGGCAACGATTGTGCTCGTACACGTGTCAAAGTCTGGCACGTGAATAAACAACGTACGGTGTGGATTGTGAGATAGCGATTGATAATAAATATATTCGCAAAGATAACGACCAGCATCTTGGGAGAGACAAGCCTCGTGACTATAATAATTATTTTTATCATTCATATTACGCAACAATTCTTTGACGTCTATTCCAGTTTCAAGAACAATCGACGATGATTCGACGAATTTTTCCATTGGACATTTATCATTAATATCACATCGAGTATAACCGATGCCATGAGCTCTTTCCTCAATCGTCAAACATTTCGCTTTGTGCGAAACGCCCACATGCAGAACAATCTGGAAAATAAAGAATAAAAAATTTATCTCCTTGCTGTAAGCCAGAATAATACGAGACATTATTTTACCATAATTTTTCGTTGCAAATGGACGAAATTATTTCAAAGCTTTTTTCCAACACCAGATAAATTATTTAAGATTTTTTTTTGAATTCAACCATTTTGGAAAATGCTTAATTTTGTTTTCTTCCAATCATCGTATGTTGAAGAATACTAGGGGAAAAAAATCATATTTTTGAACGTAGAAATTGTAGGGTTTTATTAACGATTTAACGAAAATTTTCATATAAATCTTGTCGATTTCGTAAAGTTAATTTTTCACAAGCTTTAAAAATTTCATGGGACAGAAAATAAATGGCTGGTGAGAAAAAGCTTCGTACAGGAAAGAAAAATATTTTGTGCTTACCAGTGGATCGTGTTCTTTCCAAAGTTGTGGAACTTTCTCGAGCACATGAGAGTAAATAACAGGAATTTCATCAATTATTAAATTAACATTGTAAAGCTCGTGTAAATTATTTCTCAGTTCGTAGAGTTGTTTAACGGCTTCCCAGCTGGCATTGACTTCGTGACCTTTAAAAGGTCCAAAACCCGTGACGAGTATCGTTCGTTCTGAATTCATAACTCGAGCACATGAGAGTAAATAACAGGAATTTCATCAATTATTAAATTAACATTGTAAAGCTCGTGTAAATTATTTCTCAGTTCGTAGAGTTGTTTAACGGCTTCCCAGCTGGCATTGACTTCGTGACCTTTAAAAGGTCCAAAACCCGTGACGAGTATCGTTCGTTCTGAATTCATAACATCGACTGGCCAAAGTGGCTTTTAAGCGATAATACTCGACACGTTTGCAAGTGCTGCTGGTGCGTTTTTCCCTGATCAAAGTTACCGCCAGATGTCGCCGCGGGACTCTCTTGCATTTAACTTTTTACAAGCTGCCTCGATGCTAAACGTGAAAATTGTAAATTCTACAATTACTCTTGGCGAATTTAGATAGAACAAATGCTCATCGATTCGGCCATTCTGACTTTCATGAAGTTTCACGACAACTTTTCTCTACTGCGACGAAAAAACTTTTTCATAATGCATTCTGAGACGTTACATCGTTTCATATTATTCAAGCTCAATTTTTACGATTTAACCCTTCATGGTCACACCTCTGGATAGTTTCGCGATGGTCACACTTGGGTCAAATTGACCCCATCGATTTTTTCAAATATTAGGGGCACCAGGAATTCTTTGCGTTTCAATTATAATACTTTATTTGTCAATAGTAATAAAAATATATATATAGCTAATCCATGATGTAGTCACCATCGCTCTCAATAACACTGCGTCCCATCTCTCAATAAGCTTTTCTATATCCTGTTTGTAACAATATTATTATTACGCTAATTAAAGGGTTGAAAAAAACGAAAAGACTTGTCGGTACCCTTTAGTTTTTGTAAGAATAGTATCCGTCCAATTTGTGCCAAAAAATGATGAAACATACATTGAACATTGTAAAGTATTTAAGAAAAGTTGTTATATAAGAAATCTAATTAGAAAGATTTAAAAAAAAAATCATGAAGAGAAAAATATGAAAAAAAGCTTTCGGGACTAAAAAATGGATAATTTTTTCTTTGTGTTGAAAATAATCTCTTTGAATTAAACGAAATCTATCCAGCATGGATGTGTATTGACGAATTAATACTTATTGTCGAACAAATTTTAACCTTACGACATTCCAATTAATTCATTATTTTATTGATTAAATTATGAAATTTAATTAATCAACTAAATACAATTAAATTATAATATTTTTTTCCTTGTGAAATATATTTTTGTAATTGTTAGTGTATAAGAGCGTGAAATTTAATGAGTCAGACATATGCGTAGCATGTACGTAGTCTGATGAAATGTATCCAGGCGTAAGTAGTACGAGTCAATATCGTCCCGCCATACCTAACAAAGAAACAGATAAGTCGTGACATTCCATACATTTTTCGCGTCTCAATTTTAAGATACTATATAGGGTTCATGAAAATACGGAAAATAATTCTACTATGACCCATTAATTCCATCTGTGTCAAGAATCAAATTATATATTTTACGTAATTACAACTCGTCTGGAATATTCAAATTTACTATGAAATTAATGATGTGAATAAATCAATGCCCAGCATTTCTCGTGAAAAAATTTCATTACCGATAATAAAAATTCAATTAATTTAATATTTTCGTATAAATGCATAAATGTTTTTGTAAAAAATTGTAATATTACGAAAAATTAATAATTCAACTAGTAATATATGATAATTTATGTAACAATGAATACGATGAGTAATAATTTTTTAACGCATATGCAAATTAAAGATATTATAATGTTGCAATGCCCAGAAATAATAAAGAAAATAATGAAATCATTAAGCAATTATTGTACTCCAATAATAATTAAGGAGTCGAGAAGTGCGTGAATTTTTATTCTCAATTATATTTGGCTCATTTAAAAACATTACATGGAGATCTCTCTTAAATGAAAATAATTTGCGAGGCGAATTAATTACTTTTCCGAAATGTGGAAATTCACGTGATCAATCGGTGAATTGAATTACTTTTAATTAACAGAAGCCTCTACGTGATATTTTTCAGGTAGCCAATAATACAGTTGAAAAGAATATTCACAGATTTTTCGACTCTTCCTTCTGCTATATTTTTTTGTTATTTCTATATATCTCCTCCCCCTTAATAATTAATTCAAAGTAGACACAGCTGTGAATTTTTTGCACCACGCGCGCTCAAATTTCTATTTTTGGGGGGCGGCAACAGTCGTATGCTATAAATATGCTCAATTTTCAAAAGTTAACATTACCATTGAGGTACTGCTGGCCAAACGATCGATAGGATCGATTATTTATACAATTTAAAAATGACAATTGTTCCTTCGAGGTTCGGGGTGAAGGGAAGGAGCTGCATCCAGCTGTAATTATTAAAAACAAATCTTTATCATTAAGAAGAGGAGCTCTTTTTTTTTTTTTTTTTTTTTTTTTTTTCAATACTTCTCTCCAGTCATATTATAATGAGATCATTTTTTTTTAGTCTCTTTCTTAGCGTCGTGGGCCTTTCATATTTTTCGAGCATCTCAGCTGCTCCCCATGACACCGGATATGAAGTTTGTCAATCACAAGCCTGTGTTGATTTAGGTAAAAAAAAAAAAAACATAAATAATAAAATCAATGGAAAAAAAAAAAATGTTGACACTTATTTATTATTATATTTTATCAATATTGTATTTTATGAGAAAAAAATCGGAAAATTGTACGAGGTATGAAAATAAATAAATATATTCCAGCCAATAACCTTCTGAGTGGTATGGATCAAACGATAAACCCTTGCGAAGACTTTTACAAACATACTTGTGGAAATTGGAAAAAGACTCGTACAATACCAGAAAGCTCGATTAGATGGTCGGCAATTGATATTAATCGCAATAGGACACAGCATCGTTTGCGAGGTTCGTCAATAATGATTAATTTTTAACAACAAATTTCATAAGGACTTTTCTGACTAATATTTTTCTTGTTTATTGTCTGAAGAAATTTTAGAAACTGCCTCGGTTGATGGTGAAAATGCATCGGTAAAAAAAGCAAAGGATTCGTACAGGGCTTGCATGGATACAAGTAAGTATTGACAATTAATTAAAAAAATATATATCCAATAATAATTGTAAAATATATTTTTTTTTCAATCTTGCTATTAATATTGAGTGGTAATATGAGTGTGTACAAATTTGACAAATTTCTGTACACACATAAACTTTTGTTAATTGGTACAATAATTTGTAATTTAATTATTTCCTAATTTCAGATAAGATAGAAAATGATGGGATTTCGCCAATAATCAGCTACATCAATCGCACTGGAGGATGGCCAATTACAATGAGTCCTATTGAATGGCAAATGACTGCAAAACCTTGGCAAACTGTTGACAGGCAATATAACGTTATTTTGAGTACTTCACGGTTTGTTGATATGGTTGTGGAACCTGATTTCAAATTATCTCACAAAAATATTCTCAAGGTGAGAAAATGAAAAATTATTTTGCTCGTAGATGATTTTTTTTTTTTTTTATTAACTTAATTTTTTTTTTCTTTCACACTCTCCAGGTTGGACCTTCTATGCCGGGTGGTGCCCCCCCTATAAAGCCTGACCAGAGTCTTGATGATTATTTAAACGATCCTTTAATCGTCAATTATATAGGAATAATAAAGGAAATTGCGGGCGTTGTAACAAGACAGCAAGGATACGTAGTTGACGAGCAACAGGTCGAAGATGATGCCCGAGGAATAGTCGAGTTTGAGAGTCAATTGGCGGTTGTGAGTTTTTTTTTTTTTTTTTTCTTTTGAAAATAAAATATTTTATATTAATCAATATTTTACACGAAAATTTATCATTTATGTACAACAATTGCCATTATCATTATAAATCGATAAACCGATGCTAAATAATTTTATTAAAATTATGGATTTTTTTTTTCTCATATTTCTTCACTTCAGCTTCACGCTCGAGCTCATGAAATGATGGCTCAGACACAAATTATAACCGATGCGAACAGTCTAGAGACAATGATGACAATTACCGAATTTCAGGCATATTACAATTCTATGCAAACAACAACACCGGCAGCAACGGTAAGAAAATACTTTTTTTTTTTTTTTTTTTTTTTTTTTTTTTTTTTTTTTTTTTTTTTTTTTTTTGGAGAATTAAAATAAAAAATCCTTATATCCTTAACATAATTATGCATTCATTATTAATTTATGTTAAAATATATCGAAATGTTAATTTTTAAGATCGACTGGCTCCAATGGATCCAAGAATTATTCGCTCCGGTCGATTCAATTACGATCGAAAATTCGGAAATTATAGTAGTAAGGAATAAAGAGTACTTTAAGCTTCTTCGCGGGATTTTGGATGATACCTCAGAGCGAGATATAGGTGAGAATTATCAATTGTTATAAAAAAGACGTTATATGGGTAAAAATCATCGTTCAATAAATAATATAAATATAAAACGAAATTTTACAAATATTTTTCAGTGAATTCGATCCAATGGTGGTTTGTCCAACACACACTGAGTTATACGAGTCAGGAGTTGATTGAAATTAGGACAAGACGCCCCAGCGGTATCCAGGGGAACTATCCACCACCCCCACCATCACCACCGAGGTGAAATATTAAATATTATACTATTGTTTTTTTTATTCCACAAATTTCGTTCGATGCTTTGAATGTTTTTTTTTTTCTTAATTAAAAAATCTTTTTAAAAATCCAGATGGTTGAAATGCGTCACTGAGAATGAATTGAAAGATCCACTGTCATTTGCTTACGTGAAAAAATATTTTTCCGACGGAGCCAAAGCTGCGGTAAATACATTTTTATTTTCTTTTTTTAATTCAATTGTAACTGATTGATATAGTGTAAATTTATATGGATTAAGTTTTGAACAAGAAACGAAAAAACAAAAAAAAACAACAATGAAAGTACGTGTGAAATGAATTGATAGATTTTTTTTAAATGTATTTTTACTCGTTCAAGATTCTCGCGATGATAAATGAGATCGAAACCGAGATGGCAAAGGATATAGCTCGGGCACAATGGCTAGACTATGCTTCGAAGATTGCTACGAAAGAAAAACTCGATAATATGCGAAAATTTATCGGCTATCCTGATTGGTACAAAGAACCAACTTCACTGGACGACCGTTACAGCACAGTGAGTCATATAATACGAATTAATGCCTATATATATGCATATTAAAATTTGTTCATCTATCGAATAATTTTCATACCGATTATTAATTAATTTATTATGGAAAAATTTCTGATAAAATAATATTTTTATCTCATTCGTATCAGCTGTCAGTTGGTCCTTCCTACATTGAAAATACTCTACGAGCCGGACAATTCGCGCTCAAAGGAATGCTGGAATTACTCAGAAAACCAGTCAACAAAAATATGTGAGAAACCATCATCGATAAGATGATTAATGATTTCGATTAAAAACTAAAAAAATCTTCCTGGCTAAATGAAAAATGTGATATTTTTTTTAAGCTGGGTCCATCCTCCTATTAAAGTTAATGCTGGCTACGATAACGTTGCAAATTCCATCAGTAAGTTTCAACAAAATTATTTCTTCAAGGAAATTTATGAAATTATTAAAATTAATTTAATTAGAATATAAAATTAATATGTTTCATCATATAATTTCAAGCTTTTCCCGCTGCTTTTCTTCAGACGCCATTCTTCGAACCTGATTATCCAGAGTTTGTATTTTTCTCATAATATTCCATCATGAATAATTAATATGATAAAAAAAACAAAAAAAAACGAAATAATCATTGATACAAACTTCTCTTTTTTTTAGCGTTGTTAATTATGGTGGGATAGGTAGCGTTATCGGTCACGAGATGTCTCACGGTTTCGATAATAGTGGTGAGTAATTTTTTGTCCAACCCTACACCAAAATGTTTGCCGATAACGTGACGAAAAAAAAATGAAAAAAAAAAAAAAAATTACAGGCAGTCAATTCGACAAGGACGGTAACGCGGTACCGTTATGGTCGAAGGAGATCGTTATGGAATTCCGGAATAAATCCCAGTGTTTCGTCGATCAATTCAACGGTTATGGGGTAAATATTCAATCTTTTTTTAATAACTCTTAGAATTTTTATCATAAGTTCAATGATTAAAAACGAAAATAAGAAAAAAAAATAATAATATATGATTTCTTACAGGGTCACGGTCTTTCCACCCTTGGTGAAAATATTGCCGATACCACCGGTATACTAGCATCTTTTGAAGCTTTTAAAACCCATAAAAGTAAACCTGGATTCAGGGATGTGAGGCTGCCCGGTCTCGAGAATTTATCCCCGGAAAAACTCTTCTTCTTGTCATATGCTGGGGTGAGTAAAGACCCCACTATGCCATTATTTAGCTATTATCGATTCTCAATATACGTCTTATCACACGTTATATTGTACATAACGTCTTTTTATATTGTATATAAGGCATTATTATAAAAATTATGAAAAATCAATGTAACGTATTCTCGGATATTTTTATGACACATTTAACGATCTGTAACGAATATAATCAACATACAATTATTGTCAACAGTCTCTGTGCAATTATGTGAAAGAAGCGTATCGCGCAGAGCATGAGAAACGCGATACCCACAGTCCAGGTCCCCTACGAATCCGTGGTACACTATCGAATAATCCTGGTTTTGCCGAGGCGTACGACTGCCCCACTGCCAGCAACATGAATCCACTTGTAAAATGTAGCATCTGGAACTGATTTGACCAAATTATAAAAATCATCATTCGGTTTTAACGCAAAAATGTATAAAATAAATAAATAAATCAAGTCAGATGATAAAAGAAATTATGAGAATTATAATTTATTACTATAACGAATCCTTCTGGTTTTATGGAATTTTTAGTATCATGAAAAATTTGTACAATTAACAAATTAGAGCATATTTGAGATTATATCATTTTTTTAATTTTTAATTCTTTATTGCATAAGTAGTTTTGAATGGGGAAAATATTATTACTATTTTTTCATTTTCTTCATTAAAAAAATAATTCAGAGTTCGATAGTTAATCGTCTTCTATATCTATATAAATATGAAAATTTGCAATAAATTCACGTAAACTCATGAGCTTATAGAATAAATTCGTCTTGGATGAAAAAGTCATTTTTATGATTTTTTTTCATCGACATATTTATGTTAAAATATTTGGAATATTACAAATTGAAAATATCACGATTTTAGTTATCCAAGTAAAACTTTTTACCACACATGGAGAAAATAATTCAACAACATTTGTCATTGAATGTGGCAAAACGAGATAATTTTCGATCTTTCAAGTTTTTCCATTATATTTTGACAATTTTTTTTAAAATACCACGAGTGTTCAAATTTCTACAGATGGGGGGGGGGGGGCAAGAGTCGAACGAAAATTAAATTACTGGCCAAAAGATCAATACAATCGATCATTCAATACAATTAAAAAATGAAAATTGTTCCCTCGAGGTTCGGGGTTATAGAACAGGAGATAGTGACAGAATTTGTTACATGTTTTTGGTGACCCTTCAGGGGTCGAATTGTGTAATGAATGAAACAAAAAAAAAAAATGATCATAGCACTGGTCGTCGGTGTGTAATCGCAGGACGATTAATCGAGCTTGTCCGATTAATTACGGATTCCAAACGATTTGTTACAAAAAAAATCTTGCATTTTCTGGCAGCCAATAAAAAATAAATTCTGCCCTAGCTCATACTTATCCAGTGGGGCTTATAGCTCGCCATACCAATTAAAATACGTAATTTTTTTATTATTTTTTTAACTATTTGTTACAGGCTTTTTTTTTAACTCATTATTTTTGAATAGTCATTCACGAAAATGACGATTCCAACGATTCCAAATAGCCACCATGCTGCCGCAAAGAAGCAAATTTATTTATTAATGCAAAACGATTTTTTGCCTTATGGCAATTAAATTGTGGAAAGTTCATGATGCAGTGAGACTGTTAATATATTTGCCATACTCATGGTGAAGTGCAAAAGTGGTGCTGTACCAGGAAAACTAATTTTCAGCAACGTCTTTTAGCTCTACAACTTGTACAAAATGTACAAGTGCTCATAACAGCAGGGCTAACCGAGATCGGCAAAAATAATATTTTTCCGAGTATTTTTGAGTGATATTACTAATTTATCGACAAAATAAAAAATTCAGTAATTAAAAAAAAACTATTTTTAATTAGCCAAAAAGTGTTGAATTAAAGAAAAAATAATTCTAGTCTTATTTATTTATTTTACACATTTTTGTATTAAAAATGAATGATGATTTTTATAATTTGGTCAAATCACTTCCAGATGCTACATTTTTTAGATGGATTCATCTGGCTGTCAGCGGGGCAATCGTACGCCTCGGAAAAACCAGGATTATTCGATAGTGTACCACGGATTCGTAGGGCAGCTGGACTGTGGGTATCGCGTTTCTCATGCTGTGCGCGATACGCTTCTTTCACATAATCGCACAGAGACTGTTGACAATAATTATATGTTGATTATATTCGTTACAGATCGTTCAATGTGTCATGAAAAAATCCGAGAACACGTTACATTGATTTTTCATAATTTTTATAATAATGCCTTATATACAATATAAAAAGACGTTATGTACAATATAACGTGTGATAAGACGTATATTGAGAATCGATAATAGCTAAATAATGGCATAGTGGGGTTTTTACTCACCCCAGCATATGCCAAGAAGAAGAGTTGTTCCGGGGATAAAGTCTCGAGACCGGGCAACCTCACATCCTTGAATTCAGGTTTACTTTTATACGTTTTAAAAGCTTCAAAAGATGCTCCTATACCGGTGGTATCGGCGATATTTTCACCAAGCGTGTGAAGACCGTGGCCCTGTAAGAAATCATAAATTATTTTATTTTTTTCTTATTTTCGTTTTTAATCATTAAACTCGTAATAAAAATTCTAAGAGTGATGAAAAATTATTGAATATTTACCCCATAATCGTTGAATTTATCGACGAAACACTGGGATTTATTCCGGAATTCCATAACGATCTTCTTCGACCATAACGGTACCGCGTTACCCTCCTTGTCGTATTGACTGCCTGTAATTTTTTTTTTTTTTCATTTTTTTTTCGTCACGTTATCGGCAAACATTTTGGTGTAGCGTTGGACAAAAAATTACTCACCCTTATTATCGAAACCGTGAGACATCTCGTGACCGATAACGCTACCTATCGCACCATAATTAACAGAGCTAAAAAAAAGAGAAGTTTGTATCAATGATTATTTCTTTTTTTTTTTTGTTTTTTTTATCATATTAATTATTCATGATGGAATTTTATGAGAAAAATACAAACTCTGGATAATCAGGTTCGAAGAATGGCGTCTGAAGAAATGCAGCGGCAAAAGCTTGAAATTATATGATAAAACATATTAATTTTATATTCTAATTAAATTAATTTTAATAATTTCATAAATTTCCTTGAAGTAATAATTTTGTTGGAACTTACTGATGGAATTTAATTGGGGAACGTAGGCACCATTAACTTCAATAGGAGGAATGACCCAACTAGAAAAACAACAACAACAAATATCACATTTTTAATTTAGCGAGGAAGATTTTTTAATTTTTAATCGAAATCATTCGAATCGAATCTTATCGATGATGGATTCTCACATATTTTTGTTGACTGGTTTTCGGAGCACTTCCAATACTCCTTTAAGAACGAATTGTTTGGCTCGTAGGGAATTTTCAAAGTAGGAAGGACCAACTGACAGCTGATACGAATGAGATAAAAATATTATTTTATCAGAAATTTTTCCATAATAAATAAATGAATAATCGGTATGAAAATTATTCGATAGATGAACGAATTTTAATATGCATATATATAGACATTAATTCGTATTATATGACTCACTGAGTTGTAACGATCGTCCAGTTCAGCTGGTTCTTTGTACCAATCAGGATAGCCGATCAATTTTCGCATACTATCGAGTTTTTCTTTCGCAGCAATCTTCGAAGCATCGTCTAGCCAGTCTGTCCGAGCTATTTCCTTTGCCACCTCAGCTTCGATCTGGTTTACCATCGCGAGAATCTTGAACGGGTAAAAATAAACAAAAATAATCTATCAATTCATTTCACACGTATTTTCATTGTTTTTTTTTTGTTCAAAACTTAATCCATGTCAATCCATATCAATTTATAAATCAGTCCCAATTGAATTAAAGAAAGAAAATAAAAATGTATTTACCTCAGTTTTGGCTCCGTCGGAAAAATATTTTTCCACGTAAGCAAATGACAGTGGGTCTTTGATTTCATTCTCAGCGACGCACTTCAACCATCTGAATTTTTTAAAAGATTTTTTAATTAAGAAAAAAAAAAATCATTCAAAGCATCGAACGAAATTTGTAGACAAAAAAAAAAACAATAGTATAATATTTAATATTTCACCTGGGTGGTGGTGGTGGGGGTGGTGGATCGTTCCCCTGGATACCACTGGGGCGTCTTGCCATAATTTCAATCAACTTCTGACTCGTATAACCCAGTGTTTGTTTGACGAACCACCATTGGATCGAATTCACTGAAAAATATTTGAAAAATTTCATTTTATTTTTAATATTATTTATTGCACGATGATTTTTACCCATTTATATGGGTCTCTTTTGTAACAATCGATAATTCTCACCTATATCTCGCTCTGAGGTATCATCCAAAATCCCGCGAAGAAGCTTAAAGTACTCTTTATTCCTTACTACTATAATTTCCGAATTTTCGATCGTAATTGAATCGACCAGAGCGAATAATTCTTGGATCCATTGGAGAAAGTCGATCTTAAAAATTAACATGTCGATATATTTTAACATAAATGAATAATTAATACATAATTATCTTAAGGATATAAGGATTTTTTTCTTTTTATTCTATAAATAAAAGAAAAAAAAAAAACGTATTTTCTTACCGTTGCTGTCGGTGTTGGTGTTTCCGTAGAATTGTAATATTCCTGAAATTCGGTAATCGTCATCCTTGTCTCTAGACTGTTCACATCGGTGATTATTTCTGTCTGATCCATCATTTCAGCAACTTGAGCGTGAAGCTGAAGTCAAAAAAATATGAAGAAAAAAAATTCATAATTTTAATAATACTATTTAGCATCGGTTTATCGATTTATAATGATAATGGTAATTGTTATACATAAATGTATCATTTTCGTTAAAAATATTGATTGATATAAAATATTTCATGTTCGAAGGAAAAAAAAAAAAAAAAAAAAAAACTTACAGCCGCTAATTTATTCTCAAACTTGACTATTCCTCGGGCATCATCTTCGACCTGTTGCTCGTCAACTACGTATCCTTGCTGTCTTGTTACAATGCCCGCAATTTCCTTTATTATTCCTATATAATTGACGATTAAAGGATCGTTTAAATAATCATCAAGACTCTGGTCAGGCTTTATAGGGGGGATATGACCCGGTTCAGAAGGTGAGACCTGGCGAGTGTGAGAGAAAAAAAATTAAGTTAATAAAAAAAAAATTAAAAAATCATCTACGAGCAAAATAATTTTTCATTTTCTCACCTTGAGAATATTTATGTGAGATGATTTTAAGTCAGATTCTACAATCATAGTAACAAACCGCGAAGTACCCAAAATAACGTTATGGCGACTGTTGACAGTTTGCCAAGGTTTTGCCTTCACTTGCCATTCAATAGGACTCATTGTAATTGGCCATCCTCCATTGCGATTAATGTAGCTGATTATTGGCCAAACGCCATCATTTTCTATCTTATCTGAAATTAGGAAATAAAAATGATTTAACTTACAAATTATTATGACCAATTAACAAAAGTTTATGTGTGTACAGGAATTTGTCAATATTGTACCCACTCATATTACCACTCAATATTATTAGCAAGATTGAAAAAAAAAACGATTTTACAATTATTATTAGATATATATTTTTTTAATTAATTGTCAATACTTACTGGTATCCATGCACACCCGATACAAGTCCTTTGCTTTTTTTACCGATGCATTTTCACCATCAACCGAGGGAGTTTCTAAAATTTCTTCAGACAATAAACAAGAAAAATATTAGTCAGAAAAGTCCTTATGAAATTTTTGTTAAAATTTAATCTTTCTTGACGAACCTCGCAAACGATGCTCTGTCCTATCGCGAATAATATCAATTGGCGACCATAAAATCGAGTCTTCTGATATATTATGATTATTTATCCAATTTCCACAAGTATGTTTGTAAAAGTCTTCGCAAGGGTTCATCGCCTCATCCATACCACTTAGAAGTTCATTGGCTGCAATAAATTTATTTATTTTCATACCTCGTACAATTTTCCGATTTTTTTCTCATAAAATACAATATTAATAAAATATAATAAAAAATAAGTGACAACATTTTTTTTTTTCCATTGATTTTATTATTCATGTTTTTTTTGTTACCTAAATCGACACAGGCTTGAGATTGACAAACTTCATATCCGGTGTCCCAGGGAGCAGCTGAGATGCTCGAAAAATATGAAAGGCCCACGACGCTGAGGAATAGACTAAAAAAAATAATCTCATTATAATACGACTCGGAAGAAATAAAAAAAATAAAAACATGAAGCAATAAAAATCTCTTCCTCTTCTTGATGATAAAGTTTTGTTTTTAATAATTACAGCTGGATGCAGCTCCTTCCCTTAACCCCGAACCTCGAAGGAACAATTATCATTTTTAAATTGTATATATGATCGATCCTATCGATCGTTTGGCCAGCACTAACTCAATGTTAATGATAATTTTCAAAAATTGAGCATATTTATAGCATACGACTGTTGCCTCCCCAAAAATAGAAATTTGAGCGCGCGTGGTGCAAAAAATTCACAGCTGTGTCTACTTTGAATTAATTATTAAGGGGGAAGAGATATATAGAAATAACAAAAAAATATAGCAGAAGGAAGAGTCGAAAAATCTGTGAATATTCTTTTCAACTGTATTATTGGCTACCTGAAAAATATCACGTAGAGGCTTCTGTTAATTAAAAGTAATTCAATTCACCGATTGATCACGTGAATTTCCACATTTCGGAAAAGTAATTAATCCGCCTCGCAAATTATTTTCATTCAAGAGAGATCTCCATGTAATGTTTTTAAATCAGCCAAATATAATTGGGAATAAAAATTCACGCCCTTTTCGACTACTCAATTATTATTAGAGTACAATAATTGCTTAATGATTTCATCATTTTCTTCATTATTTCTGGGCATTGCAACATTATAATATCTTTAATTTGCATATGCGTTAAAAAATTATTACTCATCGTATTCATTGTTACATAAATTATCATATATTACTTGTTGAATTATCAATTTTTCGTAATATTACAATTTTTTACAAAAACGTTAATGCATTTATACGAAAATATTAAATTAATTGAATTTTTATTATCGGTAATGAAATTTTTTCACGAGAAATGCTGGGCATTGATTTATTCACATCATTAATTTCATAGTAAATTTGAATATTCCAGACGAGTTGTAGTTACGTAAAATATATAATTTGATTCTTGACACAGATGGAATTAATGCGTCATAGTATGATTGTTTTCCGTATTTTCATGAACCCTATATAGTATCTTAAAATTGAGACGCAAAACATGCATTGAATCTTATCTGTTTCTTTGCTAAGTATGGCGGGGCGATATTGACTCTTACTACTTCCACCTTGATACAGTTGGCCGGGCTTGTACATGCTACGCATATGCCTGGCACATTAAATTTCACGCTCCGATACACTAAAAATTACAAAAATATATTGCACGAATGAAAAAATATTATAAATTAATTGAATTTAGTTGATTAATGAAATTTCATAAATGAATTAATTGGGATGTCGTAAGGTTAAAATTTATTCGACAATAATTATTAATTCGTCAATTCGCATCCATGCTAGATAGATTTTATTTAATTCAAAGGGTTCATTTTCAACACAAAGAAAAAAGTGTAAATTGAAAATTAAAAATTCCAAAAATTAGCCATTTTTTAGTCCCCAAAGAGTTTTTCATATTTTTTTCTTCATGATTTTTTTTTTTTAACTTTCTCATTAGATTTTTCATATAACAACTTTTCCTAAATATTTTACAATGTTCAATGTATGTTTCATCATTTTTTGGCCCAAATTGGACGGATACTATTCTTACGAAAACTAAAGGGTACCGACAAGTCTTTTCGTTTTTTTCAACCCTTTAATTAGCGTAATAATAATATTGTTACAAACAGGATATAGAAAAGCTTATTGAGAGATGGGACACAGTGTTATTGAAAGTGATGGTGTCTACATCATGGATTAGCTATATATATATTTTTATTACTATTGACAAATAAAGTATTATAATTGAAAAGCAAAGGCCTTCCGGTGCCCCTAATATTTGAAATAATCAATGGGCTTTTCCATATGATATCATTTTCTATATAACTTTTTTCCACAGAACTAATACTTCAAAAGTTATCAACAGTTGAATATGACGAAAACCATCGACTCGTATATCTATATAGAGAGAACTTCAAAAATTCCCAATGACCAGATGTTCACGACTATAAATATACTACATTGTCGAAACATCCAGCACGTCAACCCCTGTCCAGGCGCCGTGTCATTCTTATATTCAGATAAATTATTTTAGATTTTTTTAATTCAACCATTTTGGAAAATGGTCAATTTTTTTTTTCCAACCAACGTATGTTGAACAATTGTAGGAAAAAAATCATATGTTTGAACGTAAAAATTGTAGTTTTTTTTTTTATTAGCGATTTAACAAAAATTTTCATATATAAATCTTGTCGACTTTGTAAAGTTTTTTTTGCCTCAAGTTTTAAAAATTTTGCGGCTGCGGGACAGAAAATAAAAACAAGAGGCTGTTTTGGTGGGAAAAAGCTGCTTATAGGAAATATATCTATTGTGCTTACCAGTGGACCGTTTTCTTTCCAAAGTTGTGGAACTTTCTCGAGCACATGAGTGTAAATAAGAGGCATTTGATCGATGATTAAGGCCACCCGGTGGTCTAGAATTTTCCAAAAATCGATTTTTTTATTATTAATATTTAGAGAATATACGATTTTTTTTTTTTTTTTTTAATAATATTGACGGTATTTCAGGTTCTACAGGCTTTTTAGCAGGTAGGGTATACTTAAAACTTCAAACTCATTCATCTCGAAACTACTTTTTTCTGCACGGTGTGTGGTAAAGAAAAAAAACTATTCAGCCGAATAATCTCAAATTTTAATATGTTATTCAGTACACCAGTGCCTATCGCAGGGACTAGGAAAAAAAAAATATTTTGAAAAATTATTATTTTTTACATAAAAAAAACTAATAAAAAATCGTCTGTTTTCGGTATTCAAATTTCAAAAACGCGCCATTTTGTCAATTATTATTATTTTTTTCTCTTGTTCTGGTACCTGCGATAACTGCACTCATATTGATTAATAATTTCTTTGTTTTTCGTTTTTCAGATAAGTGAAAGAGCCGAAACCTCAAACGTCGCCCAAGTCCATTTTTTTCAAGAGATCATCTTCAGCGCCATTTTTTAAAAAATAATTAAAAGTTATTAAAATTGTAACAAAAATGTTTTTGTATGCTTCTTGAGTATTATAATATACCTACAAAGTTTAAATATCGTTGTTCATTATTTTCACCTTAAAAAAAAAATCCTAATAATGCCTTAAATTCACGGGCGCTAGACTACCGGGTGACCTCAAATTGACATTGCAAAGTTCATGTAAATAGTTTCTCAGTTCTCGTAGAGTTCTTTATCGGCTTCCCAGCTGGTAGCAGCAAACTTCGTGACCTTTAAAAGGTCGAAAACCCGTGAACCCGAGCATCGTTCGTTCTGAATTCATAACATCGACTGGCCAAAGTGACTTTTAAGCGATAATTCTCGACACGTTTGCAAATGCTGCTGGTGCGTTTCTCCCTGATCAAAGATACTGCCAGATGTCTTTCCAGACGTTTGACTTTTTACGAGCTGCCTCGATGTTAAACGTGAGAATTCTAAATTCCAAAGTTGCTGTCAGCGAATTTTGATCGATGATATATATATATACATATATATATATATATATATATATATATATATATATATATATATATATATATATATATATATATATTTCGAACAAATGCTCATCGATTCGGCCATTCTCACTTTGAAAAAGTTTCACGACAAATTTTCTCTACTGCGACGAAAAAACGTTTTCATAATGCATTCTGGGACGTTACATCGTTTCATATTATTCAAGCTAAATTTTTACGATTTAACCCGTCATGGTTACACCTCTGGATAGTTTCGCGATGGTCACACTTGGGTCAAATTGACCCCATCGATTTTTTCAAATATTAGGGGCACCAGGAATTCTTTGCGTTTCAATTATAATACTTTATTTGTCAATAGTAATAAAAATATATATATAGCTAATCCATGATGTAGTCACCATCACTCTCAAAAACCCTGTGTCCCATCTCTCAATAAGCTTTTCTATATCCTGTTTGTAACAATATTATTATTACGCTAATTAAAGGGTTGAAAAAACGAAAAGACTTTGTCGGTACCCTTTAGCTTCCGTAAGAATAGTATCCGTCCAATTTGGGCCAAAAAATGATGAAACATACATTGAACATTGTAAAATATTTAGGAAAAGTTGTTATGTGAGAAATCTAATGAGAAAGTTTAAAAAAAAAATCATGAAGAAAAAAATATGAAAAACTCTTTGGGGACTAAAAAATGGCTAATTTTTTAATTTTTAATCTTTAATTTACTCTTTTTTCTATGTGTTGAAAATAAACCCTTTGAATTAAATAAAATCTATCTAGCATGGATGTGAATTGACGAATTAATACTTATTGTCGAATAAATTTTAACCTTACGACATTCCAATTAATTCATTATTTTATTGATTAAATTATGAAATTTAATTAATTAAATAAATTCAGTTAAATTATATTAAAAAAATCCTTGTGAAATATATTTTTGTAATTTTTAGTACATGAGGCGGTGAAATTAAATGAGCCAGACATATGCGTAGCATGTATACGCCCGGCGAACCGTATCGAGGCGGAAGTAGTAAGAGTCAATATCGCCCCGCCATACTCAGCAAAGAAACAGATAAGGCATTCAATGCATATTTCGGGTGTCAATTTTAAGATAAAAAATAAGTTCTTGAAAATCCGGAAAAAAATCCTACTATGACGCATTAATTCCATCCGTGTCAAGAATCAAATCATATTTTACGTAATTATACAACTAGTCTAGAATATACATATTTACTATAAAATTAATGATGTAAATAAATCAATCGAATGCACAGCATTTCTCGTGATAAAATTTCATAACCGATACTGAAAATTCAATTAATAAATTCATTAACGTTTTAGTAAAAATTTGTGGTATTACGAAAAATTGATAATTCAACGAATAATATATGATAATTTATGTAACAATGAATACGATGAGTAATTATTTTTTTAAGTGCATGCAAATCAAAGATATTATAATGTCGCAATGCCCTGAAATAATGAAGAAAATAATGAAGCAATTATTGTACTCTAATAATAATTGAGTAGTCGAAAAGTGCGTGAATTTTTATTCTCAATTATATTTGGCTCATTTAAAAACATTACATTGAGATCTCTCTTAAACAAAAAATAATCCTTGACGTGGATTAATTACTTTTCGGAAACGCGTAAATTCACGTGATCAATCGGTGAATTGAATTACTTTTAATTAATCGAATCTTCCACGTGATGTTTTTGAGGTAGCCAAAAATACAGTTGAAAAGAAAATTCACAGATTTTTCGACTCCTCCTTCTGCTATATTTTTTTGTTATCTCTATATATCTCCTCCCCTTTAATAATAAATTCAAAGTAGACACAGCTGTGAATTTATTGCACCACGCTCGCTCAAATTTCTATGGATGGGTCAACAGTCGGATGCTATAAATATGCTCAATTTTTGAAAATTATCATTAACATTGAGTTAGTGCTGGCCAAACGATCGATAGGATCGATCATATATACAATTTAAAAATGATAATTGTTCCTTCGAGGTTCGGGGTTAAGGGAAGGAGCTGCATCCAGCTGTAATTATTAAAAACAAAACTTTATCATCAAGAAGAGGAAGAGATTTTTATTGCTTCATGTTTTTATTTTTTTTATTTCTTCCGAGTCGTATTATAATGAGATCATTTTTTTTAGTCTATTCCTCAGCGTCGTGGGCCTTTCATATTTTTCGAGCATCTCAGCTGCTCCCTGGGACACCGGATATGAAGTTTGTCAATCTCAAGCCTGTGTCGATTTAGGTAACAAAAAAAACATGAATAATAAAATCAATGGAAAAAAAAAAATGTTGTCACTTATTTTTTATTATATTTTATTAATATTGTATTTTATGAGAAAAAAATCGGAAAATTGTACGAGGTATGAAAATAAATAAATTTATTGCAGCCAATGAACTTCTAAGTGGTATGGATGAGGCGATGAACCCTTGCGAAGACTTTTACAAACATACTTGTGGAAATTGGATAAATAATCATAATATATCAGAAGACTCGATTTTATGGTCGCCAATTGATATTATTCGCAATAGGACAGAGCATCGTTTGCGAGGTTCGTCAAGAAAGATTAAATTTTAACAAAAGTTTCATAAGGACTTTTTTGACTAATATTTTTCTTGTTTATTGTCTGAAGAAATTTTAGAAACTCCCTCGGTTGATGGTGAAAATGCAACGGTAAAAAAAGCAAAGGACTTGTATCGGGTTTGCATGGATACCAGTAAGTATTGACAATTAATTAAAAAAATATATATCTAATAATAATTGTAAATTTTTTTTTTTTAATCTTGCTATTAATATTGAGTGGTAATATGCGTGGGTACAAATTTTACAAATTCCTGTACACACATAAACTTTTGTGAATTGGTCATAATATTTTGTAATTTAATTATTTTATTAATTTAATAATTTCAGATAGGATAGAAAATGATGGCATTTGGCCAATAATCAGCTACATTGATCGCAATGGAGGATGGCCAATTACAATGAGTCCTATTGAATGGCAAGTGAAGGCAAAACCTTGGCAAACTGTCAACAGTCGCCATAACGTTATTTTGGGTACTTCACGGTTTGTTGATATGGTTGTAGAATCTGACTTAAAATTATCTCACAAAAATATTCTCAAGGTGAGAAAATGAAAAATTATTTTGCTCGTAGATGATTTTTTAATTTTTTTTTATTAACTTAATTTTTTTTTTCTCTCACACTCGCCAGGTCTCACCTTCTGAACCGGGTCGTATCCCCCCTATACAGCCTGGCCAGAGTCTTGATGATTATTTAAACGATCCTTTAATCGTCAATTATATAGGAATAATAAAGGAATTTGCGGGCATTATTTCAAGACAGCAAGGATTCGTAGTTGACGAGAAACAGGTTGAAGCTGATGCCAGAGGAATAGTCGAGTTTGAGAGTAAATTAGCGGCTGTAAGATTTTTTTTTTTTGTTTTTCCTTCGAACATAAAATATTTTATATCAATCAATATTTTGAACGAAAATGAATCATTTATGTATGACAATTACCATTATCATTATAAATCGATAAAACGATGCTAAATAGTTTTATTAAAATTATCAATTTTTTTTTTTCATATTTTTTTGACTTCAGCTTCACGCTCAAGTTGCTGAAATGATGGATCAGACAGAAATAATCACCGATGTGAACAGTCTAGAGACAAGGATGACGATTACTGAATTTCAGGAATATTACAATTGTAAGGAAACATCAACACCGACAGCAACGGTAATAAAATACTTTTTTTTTCTTTTTTTTTTTTTTAAAGAATAAAAAAAAAATCCTTATATCCTTAAACATAATTATGTATTAATTATTCATTTATGTTAAAATATATCGACATGTTAATTTTTAAGATCGACTTTCTCCAATGGATCCAAGAATTATTCGCTCCGGTCGATTCAATTACGATCGAAAATTCGGAAATTATAGTAGTAAGGAATAAAGAGTACTTTAAGCTTCTTCGCGGGATTTTGGATGATACCTCAGAGCGAGATATAGGTGAGAATTATCGATTGTCACAAAAGAGACCCAAATAAATAAATAATATTAAATATAAAATGAAAATTTTCAAATATTTTTCAGTGAATTCGATCCAATGGTGGTTCGTCCAACAAACACTGGTTTATACGAGTCCGGAGTTGATTGAAATTATAGCAAGACGTCCCAGCGGTATCCAGGGGAACCATCCACCACCTCCACCAGCACCACCCAGGTGAAAAATTAAATATTATATTATTGTTTTTTTTATCTACAAATTTCGTTCGATGCTTTGAATGATTTTTTTTTTCTTAATTAAAAAATCTTTTAAAAAATCCAGATGGTCCATATGCATCGCTACGAATGACTTGCAAGATGCACTGTCATTTGCTTACGTGGAAAAATATTTTTCCGACGGTGCCAAAGCTGCGGTAAATACTAATTTTTATTTTCTTTCTTCAATTCAATTGTGACTGATTTATAAATTGATATTAATTCATACGGATTAAGTTTCGAAAAAAAAACAATAAAAATATACAAATAAAATATTTTTATGTATTTTTACGCGTTCAAGATTCAAGATCTGGCAAACCAGATCGAAACTGAGGTGGCGAACGATATAGCTCGGGCGCGATGGCTAGACAATGAATCGAAGATTGCTGCGAAAGAAAAACTCGATAGTATGCGAAAATTTATCGGCTATCCTGATTGGTACAAAGAACCAACTGGACTGGACGACCGTTACAACGCAGTGAGTCACATAATACAAATTAATGGCTATATATATATATATGCATATTAAAATTTGTTCATCTATCGAATAAAATTCATACCGATTATTAATTTATTTATTATGAAAAAATTTATGATAAAATAATATTTTTATCTCATTCGTATCAGCTGTCAGTTGGTCCTTCCTACTTTGAAAATTCCCTACGAGCCAAACGACTCGAGCTTAAAGGAATGTTGGAAGTATTGAGAAAACCAGTCACCAAAAATGGGTGAGAATTATCATCGATAAGAGATAACTTTGATTGAAAATTAAAAAATCTTCCTCGCTAAATGAAAAATGTCATATTCTTTTTGTTATTTTTTTTTAGCTGGGTCGTTCCTCCTATTGAAGTTAATGCTTTCTACGCTCCCCAATTAAATTCCATCGGTAAGTTCCAACAAAATTATTTCTTCAATGAAATTTAAATGAAATTATTAAAATTAATTTAATTAGAATATAAAATTAATATGTTTTATCATATAATTTCAAGTTGTTCTCGCTGCATTTCTTCAGACCCCATACTTCGAAGCTGATTGTCCAGAGTTTGTATTTTTCTCATAAAATTCCATCATGAATAATTAATATGATAAAAAAAACAAAAAAAAAAAAAAGAAATAATCATTGATACAAACTTCTTTTTTTTTTAGCGCTGTTAATTATGGTGCGATAGGTAGCGTTATCGGTCACGAGATGTCTCACGGTTTCGATAATAGTGGTGAGTAATTTTTTGTCCAACCCTACACCAAAATGTTTGCCGATAACGTGACGAAAAAAAAATGAAAAAAAAAATTACAGGCAGTCAATACGACAAGGACGGTAACGCGGCACCGTTCTGGTCGAAGGAGATCGTTATGGAATTCCGGAATAAATCCCAGTGTTTCGTCGATCAATTCAACGGTTATGGGGTAAATATTCAATCTTTTTTTAATAACTCTTAGAATTTTTATCATAAGTTCAATGATTAAAAACGAAAATAAGAAAAAAATAAAATAATTTATGATTTCTTACAGGGTCACGGTCTTTCCACCCTTGGTGAAAATATTGCCGATACCACCGGTATACTAGCATCTTTTGAAGCTTTTAAAACCCATAAAAGTAAACCTGGATTCAGGGATGTGAGGCTGCCCGGTCTCGAGAATTTATCCCCGGAAAAACTCTTCTTCTTGTCATATGCTGGGGTGAGTAAAGACCCCACTATGCCATTATTTAGCTATTATCGATTCTCAATATACGTCTTATCACACGTTATATTGTACATAACGTCTTTTTATATTGTATATAAGGCATTATTATAAAAATTATGAAAAATCAGTCGGTCGGATATTTTTATGACACATTTAACGATCTGTAACGAATATAATCAACATACAATTATTGTCAACAGTCTCTGTGCAATTATGTGAAAGAAGCGTATCGCGCAGAGCATGAGAAACGCGATACCCACAGTCCAGGTCCCCTACGAATCCGTGGTACACTATCGAATAATCCTGGGTTTGCCGAGGCGTTCGACTGCCCCGCTGCCAGCAAGATGAATCCAGCTAAAAAATGTAGCATCTGGAACTGATTTGACCAAATTATAAAAATAATCATTCATTATTAACGCAAAAATGTGTAAAATAAATAAATAAATCAAGTCAGATGATAAAAGAAATTATGAGAATTATAAATTATTACTATAATAATTTTGAGTATTATGAAAATCGTTTACAATTAACAAATTAGCCCACCATACCAATTAAAACAAGCTATTTATTTTTTTTTCTAACTATTTGTTACAGGCTTTTTTTTTAAACTCATTATTTTCGAATAGCCATTCACGAAAATGACCATTCCAACGATTCCAAATAGCCACCATGCTGCCGCAAAGAAACAAAATTTATTTATTAATGCAAAACGATTTTTTGCGGTATGGCAATTGAATTGTGGAAATTTCATGATGCAGTGAGACTGTTAATATATTTGCCATACTCATGGTGAAGTGCAAAAGTGGTGCTGTACCAGGAAAACTAATTTTCAGCAACGTCTTTTAGCTCTGCACCTTGTACAAAATGTACAAGTACTCATAACAGTAGGGCTGACCGAGATCGGCAAAAATAATATTTCTGCGAGTATTTTTGAGTGATATTACTAATTTATCGAAAGATAAAAAATTCAGTAATTTACCAAAAACAATTTTTAATTAGCCAAAAAGTGTTGAATTAAAGAAAAAATAATTCTAATAAACCGAAAAATAGAAAATAAAAAGATATTTCTAATTTTCGTGAATGACTGTTCGAAAATAATCAGATAAAAAAAAAAAAAGCCTGTAACAAATAGTTAAAAAAAAATAAAAAGAAAAAAAAATAAAGTTGTTTTAATTGATATGGCGAGCTATAAGCCCCACCGAATAAGTATGACATTGCGCTAATAACCCCGAGTTTATTTTTTATCGAATACCGGCAAAATGCAAGAATTTTTGTGTAACAAATCGTTTCGAACCCGTAATTAATCCGACAAGTTCGATTAATCCTCCTGCGATTAGGCCCCGACGACCAGTGCTATGACTGTTTTTTTTTTTCTTCATTATCGAATTTTATGAGGAAAATACAAACGCTGGATAATCAGCTTCGAAGAATGGCGTCTGAAAAAAATGGAGCGGAAAAAGATTGAAATTATATGATAAAATATATTAATTTTATATTCTAATTAAATTAATTTTAATAATTTCATAAATTTACTTGAAGAAATAATTTTGTTGGAACTTCCTGATGGAATTTGAACCGGTATCGTATAGCCAGCATTAACTTCAATGGGAGGAAGGACCCAACTAAAAAAACAACAAAAAGAATATTTTCATTTATCGAGGAAGATTTTTTAATTTTTAATCGAAATCATTAATTATCTTATCGATGATGGATTCTGACATATTTTTATTGACTGGTCGCCTGAGTACTTCCAATATTTCTTCATTCGCAAATTGTCTGGCTCGTAGCGAATTTTCAAAGTAGGAAGAACCAACTGACAGCTGATACGACAATGAGATAAGAATATTATTTTATCAGAAATTTTTTCATAATAAATAAATGAATAATCGGTATGAAAATTATTCGATACAGGAACGAATTTAAATATGCATATATAGGCATTAATTCGTAATATATGACTCACTGCGATCAAACGCCAACTGACGTAAATTACATGATCATTGAACCCGTACACCTGGATGATGAAATCGATGTGACAGATATATATATGCAATATTTCTCTTATCGATTTATAGCAGATGTGGTAACCGCAATATTTTAATTATTTCAAATTCATTTTATTGATGACGATGATGATGATGATGATGATGAGGATCCAGAGGAGGACGACTAGGAATAAATAAACGTGGCAGGATAAATTTTTGCAATATTTATTGATAACTTTTACTTCATTTTACCGATCACCAGAATTATCGAATAGAGGAGCAACAGTCTGAGTAACGATAATATTAATTTTTCATACTTAAAATAATTTCATATTTTAATATTGAAAATAATTAATTAATTTTAATTTTCATATTTTAATATTGAAAATAATTATCAAGGTATCTAGCCTTTTCTGTATGTTTTTATGTACTATTACTTGAGTGATATTGATTGATCCAAAATAATCAATTAATATACTAGATAAAGCTTAATACTTCTTGAAAATAATAACAAATAATAATGAATAAAAATGTTTCTCCCATTAATCCGTAACAAAATAATGACATACAATGTTGATAATCAAAAATAACTGTAGCATTTTTGACTATATCGTGGGTGGATTTCAACCCTCTATAAATGAGACACCTTCGGCAATTTTTTACGCAAGTTTAACGTCACCTGGGACAAGCCTTGTAACTATCATAATTATTTTTATCATTCATATTGGACAACAATTATTTGACATTTATCCCAGTCTCAATAACGATCGACTAGGATTCGAAAAAAAATTCCATTGGCCATATATCATTGATATATTTATTAATCATGCTTACCAGTGGATCGTGTTTTTTCCAAAGTTGTGGAACTTTCTCGACCACATGAGAGTAAATAACAGACATTTGGTCGATGATTAAATTAACATTGTAAAGCTCATGTAATTTTTTTTCTCAATTATCGTAGAGTTTTTTAGAGTAGAGTTTAAAAATCATGAAGAGAAAAATATGAAAAAAAAAAACTTTCTAGACTAAAAAACGGCTAATTTTTTAATTTACAATTTTTTTCTTTGTGTTTAAAATGATCTCTTTGAATTTAATAAAAAATCTATCTCGCATGGATGTGAATTGACGAATTAATACTTATTGTCGAATAAATTTTAACCTCACGACATCCCAATTAATTCATTATTTTATTCATTCATTTATGAAATTTAATTAATTAGCTAAATTCAATTAAATTATTTAAAAAAAATCCTTGTGAAATATATTTTTGTAATTTTTAGTGCATGAGACGGTGAAATTTAATGAGCCAGACATATGCGTGGCATGCATGAGCCCAGCGAACTGTATGAAGGCGGAAGTAGTAAGAGTCAATATATCGCCCGCCATACTTCGCAAAGAAACAGATAAGTCGGGACATTCAATGCATGTTTCGGCTGTCAATTTTATGATATATGGGCTTCATGACAACCCGGAAAACAATCATACTATGACCCATTAATTCCATCTGTGTCAAGAATCCAATAATATTTTACGTAATTGCAACTCGTCTGGAATATTCAAATTTACTATGAAATTAATTATGTGAATAAATCAATGCGAATTTCCAGCATTTCTCGTGATAAAATTTCATTACCGATAATAAAAATTCAATTAATTTAATATTTTCGTATAAATGCATAAATGTTTTTGTAAAAATTTGTAATATTACGAAAAATTGATAATTCAACTAGTAATATATGATAATTTATGTAACAATAAATACGATGAGTAATTATTTTTTAAAGCTCATGCAAATCAAAGATATTATAATGTTGCAATGCCCACAAATAATGAAGAAAATGATAAATCCATTAAGCAATTATTGTACTCCAATAATAATTGAGGAGTCGAAAAGCACGTGAATTTTTATTCTCAATTATATTTGGCTGCTTTAAAATAAAAATAATCCGCGACGCGGATTAATTATTTTTCCGAAATGCGGAAATTAACGTGATCAATCGATGAATTGAATTACTTTCAATTAATAGAATCCTCTGCGTGATGTTTTGAGCTAGTCAAAAATACAGTTGAATAGAAAATTCACAGATTTTTCGACTCCTCCTTCTGCTATCTTTTTTTTTTATCTCTATATATCTCCTCCCCCTTAATAATTAATCCAAAGTAGATACAGCTGTGAATTTTTTGCACCATGCGCGCTCAAATTTCTATTTTTGGGGGGGCAACAGTCGTATGCTATAAATATGCTCAATTTTCAAAAGTTAACATTGACATTGAGTTACTGCTGGCCAAACGATCGATAGGATCGATCATATATACAATTTAAAAATGATAATTGTTCCTTCGAGGTTCGGGGTTAAGGGAAGAAGCTACATCCAGCTGTAATTATTAAAAACAAAATTTTATCATTAAAAAGAGAAACATTATTATTGCTTCGTGTATTTTTTTTTTTTTTTTTTTTTTTTTTTTTTAGTCTTTTTCTCAACGTTGTGGGCCTTTCATATTTTTCGAGCATCTCAGCTGCTCCCTGGGACACCGGATATGAAGTTTGTCAATCTCAAGCCTGTATCGATTTAGGTAACAAAAAAAACAACAATAATAAAATCAATAGAAAAAAAAAAAATGTTGACACTTATTTTTAATTATATTTTATTAATATTGTATTTTATGAGAAAAAAAAATCGGAAAATTGTACGAGGTATGAAAATAAATAAATATATTGCAGCCAATGAACTTCTGAGCCATATGGATCGGGAGATGAACCCTTGCGAAGACTTTTACGAACATAGCTGTGGAAATTGGAACACTACTCGTACAATATCAGAAGAGACGATTGTATGGTCGCCAATTGATATGAATCGCAATAGAACACATTATCGTTTGCGAGGTTCGTCACTAAAGATTAATTTTTAACAAAAATTTCATAAGGACTTTTCTCATTAATATTTTTCTTGTTTATTGTCTGAAGAAATTTTAGAAACTCCCTCGGTTGATGGTGAAAATGCATCGGTAAAAAAAGCAAAGGACTTGTACAGGGTTTGCATGGATACCAGTAAGTATTGACAATTAATTAAAAAAATATATATCTAATAATAATTGTAAATTTTTTTTTTTTAATCTTGCTATTAATATTGAGTGGTAATATGCGTGGGTACAAATTTTACAAATTCCTGTACACACATAAACTTTTGTGAATTGGTCATAATATTTTGTAATTTAATTATTTTATTAATTTAATAATTTCAGATAGGATAGAAAATGATGGCATTTGGCCAATAATCAGCTACATTAATCGCAATGGAGGATGGCCAATTACAATGAGTCCTATTGAATGGCAAGTGAAGGCAAAACCTTGGCAAACTGTCAACAGTCGCCATAACGTTATTTTGGGTACTTCACGGTTTGTTGATATGGTTGTAGAATCTGACTTAAAATTATCTCACAAAAATATTCTCAAGGTGAGAAAATGAAAAATTATTTTGCTCGTAGATGATTTTTTAATTTTTTTTTATTAACTTAATTTTTTTTTTCTCTCACACTCGCCAGGTCTCACCTTCTGAACCGGGTCGTATCCCCCCTATACAGCCTGGCCAGAGTCTTGATGATTATTTAAACGATCCTTTAATCGTCAATTATATAGGAATAATAAAGGAATTTGCGGGCATTATTTCAAGACAGCAAGGATTCGTAGTTGACGAGAAACAGGTTGAAGCTGATGCCAGAGGAATAGTCGAGTTTGAGAGTAAATTAGCGGCTGTAAGATTTTTTTTTTTTGTTTTTCCTTCGAACATAAAATATTTTATATCAATCAATATTTTGAACGAAAATGAATCATTTATGTATGACAATTACCATTATCATTATAAATCGATAAAACGATGCTAAATAGTTTTATTAAAATTATCAATTTTTTTTTTTCATATTTTTTTGACTTCAGCTTCACGCTCAAGTTGCTGAAATGATGGATCAGACAGAAATAATCACCGATGTGAACAGTCTAGAGACAAGGATGACGATTACTGAATTTCAGGAATATTACAATTCTAAGGAAACATCAACACCGACAGCAACGGTAATAAAATACTTTTTTTTTCTTTTTTTTTTTTTAAAGAATAAAAAAAAAATCCTTATATCCTTAAACATAATTATGTATTAATTATTCATTTATATTAAAATATATCGACATGTTAATTTTTAAGATCGACTGGCTCCAATGGATCCAAGAATTATTCGCTCCTATCGATTCAATTACGATCGAAAATTCGGAAATTATAGTAGTAAGGAATAAAGAGTACTTTAAGCTTCTTCGCGGGATTTTGGATGATACCTCAGAGCGAGATATAGGTGAGAATTATCAATTGTTACAAAAGAGACGTTATATGGGTAAAAATCATTGTGCAATAAATAATATTAAATATAAAATGAAATTTTTCAAATTTTTTTTAAGTGAATTCGATCCAATGGTGGTTCGTCAAACAAACACTGGGTTATACGAGTCAGAAGTTGATTGAAATTATGGCAAGACGCCCCAGTGGTATCCAGGGGAACGATCCACCACCCCCACCATTACCACCGAGGTGAAAAATTAAATATTATACTATTGTTTTTTTTTTATCTACAAATTTCGTTCGATGCTTCAAATGATTTTTTTTTCTTAATTAAAAAATCTTTTTAAAAATTCAGATGGTTGATGTGCTTCTCTGAGAATGAATTCAAAGACCCACTGTCATTTGCTTACGTGGAAAAATATTTTACAGACGGAGCCAAAGCTGCGGTAAATACTAATTTTTATTTTCTTTCTTCAATTCAATTGTGACTGATTTATAAATTGATATTGATTCATATGGATTAAGTTTTGAATAAAAAAAAAAAACAATGAAAATACGTGTCATATGAATTGATAGATTTTTTTTTTTATGTATTTTTACTCGTTCAAGGTTCTCGCGATGATAAACGAGATCGAAACCGAGATGGCAAAGGAAATAGCTCGGACAGACTGGCTAGACGATGCTTCGAAGATTGCTGCGAAAGAAAAACTCGATAGTATGCGAAAATTTATCGGCTATCCTGATTGGTACAAAGAACCAACTGGACTGGACGACCGTTACAACTCAGTGAGTCATATAATACGAATTAATGTCTATATATATGCATATTAAAATCGGTTCATCTATCGAATAATTTTCATACCGATTATTAATTAATTTATTATGGAAAAATTTCTGATAAAATAATATTTTTATCTCATTCGTATCAGCTGTCAGTTGGTCCTTCCTACTTTGAAAATTCGCTACGAGTCAGACAATTCGCGCGTTCAGAAATATTGGAAAGTCTCAGAAAACCAGTCAACAAAAATTTGTGAGAATTATCATCGATAAGATAATGAAATGATTTCGATTAAAAATTAATAAATCTTTCTTGATAAATGAAAAATTCTTTTTGTTGTTTTTTTAGATGGTTCGTTCCTCCTATCACAGTTAATGCTGCTTACAATCCCCTTGCAAATTCCATCAGTAAGTTCCAACAAAATTATTTCTTCAAGGAAATTTATGAAATTATTAAAATTAATTAAATTAGAATATAAAATTAATATATTTCATCATATAATTTCAAGCTTTTCCCGCTGCATTTCTTCAGACGCCATTTTTCGAAGCTGATCATCCAGAGTTTGTATTTTTCTCATAAAATTCCATTGTGAATAATTAATATGATAAAAAAAAAACAAAAAAAAAATAATCATTGATATAAACTTTGTTTTTTTTTTTAGCGGTGTTAATTATGGTGGGATAGGTAGCTTTATCGGTCACGAGATGTCTCACGGTTTCGATAATAGGGGTGAGTAATTTTTTCTTCAACCCTCCACCGAAATTTTTGCCGATAACGTGACGAAAAAAAAATGAAAAAAAAAAATTACAGGCAGTCAACACGACAAGGACGGTAACGCGGTACCGTTGTGGTCGGAGGAGATCGTTATGAAATTCCGTAATAAATCCCAGTGTTTCGTCGATCAATTCGAAGCTTATGGGGTAAATATTCAATATTTTTTAATCACTCTTAGAATTTTTATCATGAGTTCAATGATTAAAAAGAAATTAACAAAATAATAAAATACGTTTTTTTTTTCTTACAGGGCCGGGCTCTTTTCACGCTTGGTGAAAATATCGCCGATACCACCGGCATAGGAGCTGCTTTTGAAGCTTTTAAAACGTATAAAAGTAAACCTGGATTCAGGGATGTGAGGTTGCCCGGTCTCGAGACTTTAACCCCGGAAAAACTCTTCTTCTTGGCATTTGCTGGGGTCAGTAAAGACCCCACTATCTCATTATTTAGCTATTATCGATACTCAACATACGTCTTATCACTCGTTATATTGTACATAACCTCTTTTTATATTGTATATAACGCGTTATTATAAAAATTATGAAAAATCATACGTTACATAATCGCAATATGTAACGTGTTGTTGGATATTTTTATGACACTTTGAACGATCTGTAACGAATATAATCAACGTACAATTATTGTCAACAGACTCTGTGCGATTATGTGAAAGAATCGCATCGTCTACAGCTTGAGCAACTCGATAACCACAGTCCAGCTGCCCTACGAATCCGTGGTACACTGTCGAATAATCCTGGTTTTTCCGAGGCGTACGATTGCCCCGCTGACAGCAAGATGAATCCAGCTAAAAAATGTAGCATCTGGAACTGATTTGACCAAATTATAAAAATCATCATTCGGTTTTAACAGCAAAAATGTGTAAAATAAATAAATAAATCAAGTCAGATGATAAAAGAAATTATGAGAATTATAATTTATTACTATAACGAATCCTTCTGGTTTTATCCAATTTTTAGTATGATGAAAAATTTGTACAATTAACAAATTAGAGCATATTTTAGATTATTTAATTTTTTTTAATTTTAATTTATTATTACATATGTAGTTTTGAACGGCGAAAATGTTATTACTATTTTTTCATTTTGTTCTTTAAAAAAATAATTCAGAGCTCGATAGTTTATCGTCTTCCAAAAAAGCCATGTTAAAATTATTTACGCATTTTACGTAGACAATTTTTACTCGTCATCGATACAGATGAATTAATATTTACACAAGTTCAACACACTTTTATCTTCGTATGGCCCTTCAAGGTGATCGTTTATTTTTCAACCGACAAACGTCTCTGACAATAGACAAAGAGCGCAAAGTGAAACTACGTAACTTCGTATTTTCCGATATATATATATATATATATATATATATATATATATTATCAATTGGACCACAAGTCCTATTATTATTAATGATTTTTACATTACTGATGGAAATTCTGTTGGTGAGTATCAGTAAATTATTTATTTTTCTCGTTATGAAATTTATCAATTTTTAATAATTTAGTGTAAAATAAAATTTAAAATTGCCATCTCTCTATTATAAAAAATTCACGTCGTTCCCGCTGATATTCTTCAGATGTATTTTTTCGATGCCGATTATTCAGTATTTGTATTTATTTTTATTTTTATTGTAATAAATATATGCATTATAAATATAACACGCTATAACTCATTGTAATTATGCCAAGTTATAACTCATTATAAATATACCAAGTTATAACTCATTATAAATATAACAAGTTATAACTCATTATAATTATAACAAGTTATAACTCATTATAATTATAACAAGTTATAACTCATTATAAATATAACAGGTTTAATTCATTATAAATATAACAAGTTATAACTCATTATAAATATAACACGCTATAACTCATTGTAATTATAACTAGTTATAACTCATCATAAATATACCAAGTTATAACTCATTATAAATATAACACGTTATATCTCATCACAAATATGACGTGTTATTACACATTTTAATTATAACAGGTTATAACTCATTATAAATATAACAAGTTATAACTCATTATAAATATGACGTGTTATTACACATTTTAATTATACCAAGTTATAACTCATTATAATTATGACGTGTTATTACACATTTTAATTATACCAAGTAATAACTCATTATAAATATAACAAGTTATAACTCATTATAAATATAACACGCTACAACTCATTATAAATATGACGTGTTATTACACATTTTAATTATACCAAGTTATAACTCATTATAAATATAACAAGTTATAACTCATTATAAATATAACACGCTATAACTCATTGTAATTATGACAAGTTATAACTCATCATAAATATGACGTGTTATATAACACATTATAACAATCATGTGTTATCACGTATTATGATAACGAGGTTATGTCCTAAAACGATTATAATCAGTATATGACGATTGTCAGCAGTCCATGTGCAAAAATTACAAACGAGAGAATCTCACATCTTACGTCGTCAGTCACAGTGCCATCTCTACGAGTCATCGGTGCACTATTAAATTCGGAGGATTTTTCGAATACGTTCCAGTGTCCCAGGGGCAGCCCGATGAATCCATCAATAAAATGTCCCACCTGGTACTAATTTGACGATAATTATTACAACAATAATATCGTCTTTTTAACACAAAAATGTTATGTAAATAATAATAATAATAATAATAATAATAATAATAATAAAAGGGATATTAAGTCAGACAGAAAAAGTATAAATGATGAGAATGATGATTTATTCAGCCGGAATCGCACTATATAGTCACACGTTCGTGCATCATATATATATATATATATACGCATATACATACCTAAAGTAGACGCATTAAAATTACCTATCTAGCCTATATATATATATATTTATTTATTTATTTTTATTTCTCGTAACCTTCTACACAATGGCTAAAATCTAATGTTGGAAGCTGATGGAGAGCCAAAAGTATAATATCAAACAAGATCGCGTTTATAATATGCTTATACTCGAATCGCGTTGAATATTTCAGCGTTGCTTTTTTCTTCTCTTGGCCCAAAATATCCGAGGCCGTTTGATATAATCTACGATTTCAATCTTGGTTTACATTATTATTACTTTTTTTTTTCTTATCTTCTTCATCATATCGTGTAATTAGTATGATCGATGTGCGCGTCACGTGTAGCATATAAATTTTTTGAAAATTGCTCGACTTTTCGAGCTTTTTTTTTTTAACGTTTACGAGTTGACGAGCTTTCACTCTATTTTTGTCATCCTCTTTCTCTCTTCTCGACAAATTTTTTTTTTTCTTCATTCGTTTAACGAGCTTAACTTTTTTTTTTTTTTATCCGACTCGCAAGAGGTATAAAAAAATATTGAAAAAAAAAATCGGCGTTATCTATAAATTTATATCGCCATGATGAGCGCACATTCGTTATACAAAACTCGACACAAAATTCACACCTTAAGACTAACACGCTATATATTTTCTTAAATTTTTTTTTTTTTCCATTTTTCCTTTTTCAAATGTTCATATTTTTGGATCTCGTGTGTCTCCATAATTGCTATCGTCGAAATCTTTTCTCTCTCTCTCTCTCTCTCTCTCTCTCACTTTCTCGCTCGTCTCCATTCATAAAAATTACTTCGAGACATCATACAGATTTTTTATATTATCATATATATATATATCATCATATGATGATATATATATCTCTACGTTATTAGTCTTTACAAACGCTTTTTCGTTTCTTGTTTTTTTTAATTTTTTTGCGTTTATTATCGAAAAGAATTGTTGAGTGTCACACCGGTCAATTCCGTCAATTTCGTTATCGTCGAAATTTCTACTCTCTCACTTTCTCGCTCGTCTCCATTCATAAAAATTACTTCGAGACATCATACAGATTTTTTATATTATCATATATATATATCATCATATATCTCTACGTTATCAGTTTTTACAAACGCTTTTTCGTTTCTTGTTTTTTTAAATTTTTTTGCGTTTATTATCGAAAAGAATTGTTGAGTGTCACACCGATCAATTCCGTCAATTTCGTTATCGTCGAAATTTCTTCTCTCTCACTTTCTCGCTTGTCTCCATTCATAAAAATTACTTCGAGACATCATACAGATTTTTTTTAATTATCATATATATATATTTATATCTATACGTTATTAGTCTTTACAAACGCTTTTTCGTTTCTTGTTTTTTCTTTTTTTTTAAATTTTTTTGCGTTTATTATCGAAAAGAATTGTTGAGTGTCACACCGGTCAATTCCGTCAGGCCTACGGTGCCATATTATTTGAGCAAGAAAATTAATAAATAACGATCGCGTGCGAGTTGACGATTTTTTTTATTTTATTTTTTTATCCACATTCATTATTTTTTTTTTAATCCGTAAATATTTTAATATTTGTTGAAACAAAAACAAACAAAAAAAAAAAGAAATGACAATTTAATTAATCAAAATTTTTCGCTAAAATGGATTTTAAAGAAATGGATCAAAGCAGAGAGTTAAAATGGAATTTTATCTCGTAGGTAGATTTTATTTTATGGAGAAATGAACGAGAGTAATACCCAGAAATGAGATCAATTTCAATTTTTTATCGTTGATAAATAATTCAACCATTTTCAATGTCACCAATTTTTTCTTTTCATTTAATTTTACACAAATTGCTCTGTGATGTATTTTCTGAGGGGGACTAGAATTTGTCTCGTTTTTTTTTCTCGTTCAATTCATTCCAATGTGACTTGGGTTTTTTTTTAATTTATTTTTTTCCCCTCAATGGAAAAATTAATTTCGCTGCCTACGAGAATAAGACAAATTTGCACAAATTAAAACAAATATATATATATATATATACGAGCCGGTTAAATTGGCCTTTAGGACGAGTTAAGTATACGCTTTCGCTGATACAAGTCGAGTAAAAAAAATTTTTACGTTTAATGCTATAATTCGTCAATGCGCTTAAAAAATATATTTTTTTTTCTCTTAAATAACATTCGATTGTACAATAAAAATTGGCGACAAATTCGAATATTGGCCATTATTAGCGCGTCGTTGAACAGCTCACAGAATTATTAATAAAACAAAGAAACAAAAAATTATGAGTAAAAAAAAAAGATAAAATGTGTCGAGATAATAAAAATTAAGTTATTTGAGGTCGATTTTACGTCACAATTATCAGAAGGAGGAAGAAAAAAAAAATACTGTAATCACTTTTCATTTTGACATCATAAATCGTCATCCACTTTTTCATCTTTCTCAAGAGGATAAAATTTTTCCAGTAAATCCTCAATTATCTCATTCAAATAAATAGAAGAAAAAATTGATCGATCATAAGAAATGATCGATCAATTTTTTCAGCGATATTTTTTTTTCTTCTATTTATATGAATTTTCATCAATAATTTCTCAAATTTGCTCAAAAAAATGAAGAGATTTTATTATGGATTGGAGGAATAATCAAATCTCTCATTTATTTCAATTGTTGACATTTTTCTTAAAACTGCAGGTCGCCCATTGCAAAAAGAAAAAAAAAAAATGCTACAATTGAATATTTGAATGGCAAATTTTTGAGTGATAAAATTTCCTTGCAGGTGGACAGTAAAGGTACGATCGATTCTCGATAAATTATCAAAAATAATCGATTGATAAAAACAAAAATTTCTCCTCTCTCATTGCTTCTCCACCATTTAAAGTTTTATTATTATTATTTTTTACATACTATCTAAGTTCACCATGAGCGTCGTGGCGAAAAAAAAAAAAAAAAAAACACAAATGCTACAATTGAATATTTGAATGGCAAATTTTTGAGTGATAAAATTTCCTTGAAGATGGACAGTGAAGGTATGATCGATTCTCGATAAATTATCAAAAATAATCGATTGATAAAAACAAAAATTTCTCCTCTCTCATTGCTTCTCCGCCATTTAAAGTTTTATTATTATTATTTTTTAAATACTATCTAAGTTCACAATGAGCGTCGTGGCGAAAAAAAAAAAAAAAACAATTGCATAATACTTATCGCGGGGTAGTTTGACTCGACGCGAGCGAAATTGACACCGGGAATTGTCTGTATGTTTTCGTGGTGTGTACGAGCGGCTCGAGCTTGCCGAGAAAAACTAAAAGTACCATTGAGGGCAAAAGAACGAAGAAAAAAAAAAAAAAAAAAATGTAACGCCCAAATCTCCACCTGAGGTATTTGAGTGTAAAATTCTTTTCAGTCATCGAGCGTCATTATTTAAAAGGGGAGAAAATGGGAAAAAAAAAAACACTCGCAAAATCCATGTAGTTCACGCAAAATCACAAAAATGACGCGCGAACAATTCTCAAAAAAAAAAAAATGAAAAAAAGAAGAAAAAGTTTGGAAGAATCAGTTTAATATTTACACATTGTCGGGGGTGGAGGTGGGGAGGAGGAAGAGGAGGACACTATAAAAATCTGCTTATTAATATTTTTTTTTGTTTTTAATTTTTTTTATTTCTATTTAATCTTTCGATATTGGGACGAGAGCGAGCGTTGCCTATCGCACGTAAAATGTGGCTAATTAATAAAATTGACCTGCTTGACTTGCTCTCTTTTTTTTTCAAGTGCTTAATTTTTTTTATTTTTTTTTTCTGATTTTTGTCTCTTCTATCTCTGTTTTATTTTTTTTCACGTCTCCATTGTTCGTCATTCGAAGAGGGAAAAAATATTGCATGTGCGACCGAGGTAATTATCGCACAAATTGCGTGATAAAATTAATAAAAAAAAAAAAAAAAAGGTAGAAAAAACGAAAAATTAGAATAGCACAAAATTATCTCAGATTGTGCCCAGTCTTGACGATTAAAAACAAAAAAATACATTCGAGGTACACGCGGTAAATGGTTGTAGTTTTTTTTTTTTTTTCTTAAACGGATGGCAAGTTTGTGCGAGCAGGAAATTGAAGAAAAAAAAACGAAATTAAATTAAATTAAGAGAAAGGAAAACAGGAGAGAAAGAGAGAAAGAATATTATTCTTAGGAAATAGCAGATCGCAAAGGTTAAAAAATAAAAAAATAAAAAAATAAACGATTATTTTTAACGAAATTAAATTAAGAGAAAGAAAAACAGGAGAGAAAGAGAGAAAGAATATTAATCTTAGGAAATAGCAGATCGCAAAGTTTAAAAAAAATAAAAATTAAAAAAGAAAACGATTATGGTACGTCCGTTCGAGATTGAGATCCTTATTCGACATATTGTGCCATTTTATTTTATTATGTACAATTTTTTTTTTTTGTCTTCTCTCGCTCCTCTTACTTCTCTCTCTCTCTCTCTTTCTCGGGGAATATCAAAGTATCGAGTAAAATACTCTCGAATAAATGGACATTTTTTTTTTTTATGCATATCGCGATCAATTTTTAGGTTTAATTTTCCCTCGTCTCTCAATTAAAAACGTTGGAATAATCGAATTTAATTTCTAAATTATTTCTACGTGGAATTTTACGAATCCATTTTATGTTTCTCTCTCTCTCTCTTTTTTTTAAGTTTGCCGTTTTATTTTTCGTTTTTTTTTTTTTTCTCGTAACACGAAAAGTGTAAGATGAATTTTATTCTACCGAGTCAAGTCCGCGATGATTGATAGAACCGAGTTGATTGGGAATATTTTAATATAATTATCGCAAATGCACATTTACGAAGAGGACAAATTATCTCGATTTTTAATTTTATCTGTGCGCGCAGGGAGGGGGAAAAACCGAGAAAAATTGTCAAAGATTGTAAAAATATATATATATATATATAAAAATATTATCTAACCGGTCTGACTGACTCAAGTAGGTGAGAAAAAAAAGAAAAAAAAAACACGACAGGAAATGCCACAGTTCTACTATAAAACACAAACACACACACACACACAGACACACGACCTTATTAATTAATGAATCTTATTGCTCTGTCTTTGCACGATTTTTTCTTCAGTCCTCTCGAAATCTTAGCATCTCTCGTGAAAGCGATTTGCCATTAAAAAAAAAAAAAAGTCACCGTAATATTTCCCAAAATATCGTACAGATTTGGGTAAAAAAAAGATAAAAAAAACTATGAAAAAAAATTGATCCTATCGCTAAGTAAATATACGAACTTTGATAAAGTTGCTTCGATGGGGGGAAAAAAAAATGCTCGGAAAATTATATATTTTACGAGATATGAAAATCCAGGAAATCCTCTCGAGATTGAAGGAAAATTTTCAAGTCTCCGTCGTACATCTGAGCCATTTTTCTATATTGTCATTTGAAAAAATGATAATTATTTATCGTTATAATAATGAAAAATATTTATTTGGCAAGCCATGTCGCGCCTCGTCTCGTTTAATGAGAAAAAAAAACTTTCGAATTTTCGTTAAAATATTAAATAATATTCTGGCACGTAAAAATGAGGATAATAAAATCAACGACGAGATCGAACAGCTACGAAGATCGAAGTTTTCTCGAGCGTGTCTCGGATGTTGCGTTAAAACGTCCGGATATTCGACCAATGTCGATTCTCAAATGGCTCGTTAAACCGGAAATGATCATCCGATCGTTAATTATTTTTGTGTTCGATGAGCTGAGATCGACGAAATTATCAGGATGTAAAATTCTGACAGCTGAGATGAGACGAAATTTACTTTGCGTTGTGCTAAATAAAAATCTTCGTGTGTTTTGTCGATTGTTGCCAATTCCACCATTGCAAAGATTAATATGACGATGATGATGATGATGATGATGATGATGATTGTGATGATTTTTGCTCTGCGACTGCTTTATTTTTCGATAATAATCATTGCGCAATAATGATTTAACCGTCGATCATTGCCGATAAGTTTGCGGTGATATGCCATTTCCGGGTGTGACGTAATCGCCAATCATCAGGCTCGGATTAACGGGATAATGGGAGGTGTTGCCGAGCACCAGCGATTGCTGGAAAGTAACACCAAGCTGTATCGCCGCGAAAGACACGCAGGCAGGCGCAACGTTTTAGTATTTGTCGTTTTTTTTTTTTTTCCTTTTTTTCTCTTTTTTTTTCCTTTTTTTCTCAGAGCCCCCCGTCGAAAATTTTATTGGCGAGCTTCAGCCAATGGGAATTTCTTCTCCCGCGATGATCCTCATTTATGGATCCTTATTTTCGGTTTATCGTTTCATTTTCTTTTTTTTTTTTTTCAGTGTCAAAGGAGCTCTCGAATTTTTCGTAATTTTTTTTTTATTTAAATATTTTTTCGCTCTTTTGTTCAAAATTTTTTATTTGAGGCTCGAAGTAATCCGCAATGGCAAAAAGCTCACCATATACATTATCATGATGAAATTACATTCATACTTACAGTTGCGGGCGAGGTGAACATGTTTGGCGTTATACCACCACCGATCAATTGTGCCGCTTGTGTACTCGTGGCAGTTCCTCCGACTCTTCCACGACCGGTACTCGATATTGAACCCGGGTGTATATTCGGCTGACCTCCTGCCACACAAGCAAACCAAACTCATCAGTTTTTTCTTTCGAGGGGCTTTTTGTGGGACAGGAGGCGAGACAAGGATCGTATTTGGACGTTTTTTTTTTTTTTTTTTTTTCAACGTAATGTATTTTTTTATACGAAAAAATAAAAAAACATTCTTAGAGTATTTAAAAAAAAAATGTAACTTTCGAAAAATCGCTTAATCTCAAAGACATAAAATTTCTGAAATGCGCTAATTGAACAAATTTTCTCGAATTTGCTCAATTCAGATATCTCAAATACATATATATATAAGAAATTATTTTTTTTCCACAAATTTTTCTCTTTTCCTCTACTCGACCTTATTTCGGCCATTTTTAAATATATTTTATTTTTTCCCAACTTTTTTCACTTTTTTTCATTAACGCGAAAAAAAAGAAGAAAAAAAAAAAACCGCCAATTCAAGCAGATCCAAGAAAATCCACAAAACAGCAGCAATTAAAAACTCCACCCCATATAATGGGGATGAAGAAAAAGAAAAAAAAAAAAGATAAAGAAATGGACAAAAATGGTGAGAGATAAAAATCAACGCAGGTCGAATGATTGATTAATCCAACACAGCTCAGCAAACGATTATTTTTTTGTTTCTTGTTTTGTTTTCGTCTTTAAAAAGCCGTTTATTGACACGGATTTCAGTCTTACAAATTTACAAAATATTCTTGTCACAAGGGATTTTCACTGCAAATATTTACAGATTTTTCATTATACTCGGGCAACCTCATCAGCGAATTATCGCGCCCCAATGAGTGAACGCTCGAACGCCAAGTATATACATATATATATATATATACAGTATAGTATATATAGTATATATATATACATATATACATTGTTTGATTTCAACAACAGATATTCCTTTACTCGGACTGATTTTTAAATGTTCATTCACCAATGGGTTCACCCCATACTGTCACACGAAAAAAAAAAAGAAAAAAAAAAGAAAAAATTATTATTATTATTATTATTATGCGTTATCTTCACGGATTTAGCGAAATTCGGATAAAATTTTAATGCATTTTTGTGCTTTTGTCATTAACGCTTTTCAATAATGTACGATCGCTTTGGTTTTTTTTTTTTTTTTGCCAATTTAACGAGACAATATCGAGCACACGGGAAGAGGTGGCGGTGGAGGGCGGCGGTGGGGGTTAACGCCGGGTTATCGCAACGTTTCATTGTCATAACGACGAGTGCGGAGGTGAGCAAAGACTTTGACGCTCGAGAGAGTGAGAGAAAGAGAGAGAGAGAGAAAGACTTTTCGTTAATACAGAACGATCAATGTGTCACAGTCCGAAACGTCGTTAATAAAATAATAATAATAATAATAATTGGACTTAAAAAAAAAAACAAAAAAGAGATGAAATTAAATAAACGTTCGTACTGCAGTCATTCGAAAAATAAGACTGAGGCGATAATTGATAATTGTGGCATAAAAAAAAAATCTGGGGCAGGCGGGGGGAGAGGGGGAGGGACAATGTATTCCGTGTCACTTTCGATTTCTTCAGTTGAATCGAACAAAATTCAACATTCGCATTAGTTTGGCTTCGTCGATTATACAATTACGAGTGGAACGAGATGCGAGAGAGATGGAGGAAGTAGAAGAGAAAGGTTTTTTCTTTTTTTCATCTACTCGCCATTTTTGGAAAATGATCTCGAGGCGCTTGTCGTGTGTGTGTGTGTGTGTGTGTTTTTTTTTGTTTTTTTTTTTTTGTTTTTATATTATAAAGATTACATTGAATTGCGAGAGTTCGAGGGTTTAAACTACGGAGATAGCACGCAATTGATTCTTAGACTAAACGATTATAGGCTACGGATCGAGCGAGAGATAGATATAGATTGAGAGAAAAAAACGGAGAGAGAGAGAGATGGAGAAAAAAAAACGAGGTAGAAAGAGAGAGAGAGAGAGAGAGAGAGAGAAGGAAAAGAGAAACGAGAGAGAGAGAGAGAAGAAAAAGAGAAACGAGAGAAAAAAAGGAGAAACGCTCGTGAAATTTTAGCATCCAGTTTTTTTTTTTCTTTGCTTTATCGTTGTTTTTTTTTTGTTCTTTTGTTCTTTTATAAAGAGTATTGATATAATGAGGGATCGAAGCAAACCTTACCTATTGCTAGTAAATTACTGGGATTGACCGAACTGGCTGTATCCATGGAAACCTCACCGAGACCATTAACCGACATTCCATTTACCATGTTGACGGCTTGTCTGGCACCCTGAGCGTCTAATGTCGTCCAGTATGATTCACTGGGCGATGTGCTGTTCAAGCCGGGTGGTGGTGGCGCCACAGCGCCCGTATACCGGAAGTAAGGATTTTTTAAATCCAAGGTATTGCTGCTGCTCTCCAAATTGGTTCCCTCGAGCTTGAGATCGATTGTAACATCGTAGGATTGTCTAAAATGAAAATAAAAGATTTTTATATTAAATTTACATTTTTTACGATTTTTTGATTTAAAAAAAAAAAAAAAATCTAGCAGGATTGAAAGTTTTTCGATTAGTCGATCGATTCACCTTTTATTCGCCACAAGAATAACTTTTCCCGATAATAATTGTCCGCTTTTGCAGAATAGAGGCTTCTCGAGAAGACATCGGACTTGGTACCAATGAGTCAACGGCTCTGTCGGCGCTGTGCTCAGCCAGACCTGTTGCGTTGACCCGATAAATGCAACATCGAACCAAAATGCAAGACCGTGACAAGTGCCACTCTCGAGTATGTGAAAATCAACGTCTATGTCTGTTTTGTGAGGGGGGAAAAAAAAAATACACACACAATTTAATAATATTGAAACAGGAAAAAAAAATAATAATAATAATTTCGAGTTATAATTTCGGGATTAAAGAAAAAAAAAATTGATATTCGTATAAAAAAAATATAAAAATTTTTTCACCTATTGTATGTAAATCAGTCTCGTCGGCAGTTTGAAAGTCAACGACGTGCCGCACAGATTTGGCCATACATATCCGTATGTCGAATGTATCTACTATTGGCTGCCTGAAGTATTCTTTAACGGCGTTACTGCGTAACGCCGACAAATTAACACCGTGAAAGCACGTTTGATACCAAAAATTAGCCTTGTTGAATTGCTCCATGTAGAGATTCTCGTCCGAGAATGGTGCTATGTGAAGATCACCACGGGAAGGAAACATTCTACCACCTGTAAGAGCGATGAAAAAAAAAGGGTTAAATTTTTTCGAACGATTTTTGAAAAAAAAAAGGGAAAAAAGGGGAAAAAAAAGTAATTTTTGTTTTTCGTCTACCAGGAACGAGCCATTTTTTTGCATCAAGATAAGTCTCGAGCATTCTCTCATTGTACAGCGATGAAAGAAAAGGGTTGAATTTTTTCGAACGATTTTTGAAGAAAAAAAGGGAAAAGAAAAAGGAAAAAGGAAAAAAATGTAATTTTTGTTTTTAGTCTACCTGGAACGAGCCATTTTTTTGCATGAAGATAAGTCTCGAGCATTCTCTCATTGTACAGCATATAACCCATTGGCTCGCTTACGATACAATCGACTCGTTCGGGTAATTCAATTTCCTCAATTTTACCAGCTATCACGATTATTTTGTCCGATAAATTATTAGCGGCTACCAAATTTTCCGCATGATTTGCCATGTTGCTTGCCTCGACCGCGTAAACTTTTCTTGCCCCAGCTTGAACGACGAAAAATGATAAAATTCCCGAACCAGCCCCAACGTCAAGGACAACCTTGTCCTTGAAATCGGACAAATTGCCAAGTATAGCACGTTGATATGTGCTCGTTCTTATGTAATCCTGCATCATGTTTTGTTGCTGAGAGAGATAGCCGTAAAATTGAAAATATTGCATCGCCGATAATTCCTCGGTTCGCTCATTAAACGCCGACAGTCCTTTTCCATTTTTGAGCTTCAGTATGTGAGCATGGAAGTTTCGAAAATCTGGCAAAATTAATGAAAGACAAAAAATATTTTATTAAATTTATTTCAATGAGCCTCAATTTGCAGTTTATTTTTTTATTTATTTTTTTACCTGATTCATTGGCAAAAGTTATGAGTATACTGTCGGAATCGAGTGTAAAAACGTAACTTCGCGATGCTACTCGTGAACATTCCGTTGTGTGAGTTATGGGAAATTCCAGCAACGACGTTGCCTCTTTTTCGCTCGTTTCACCTGCAAAACGAGAAAAAAAAAAAAAAAAAGAGAGAAAAGTAATTAAAGTTACTGGCAATTTATTTTTATTTCATCATCCTAATCTTCCGATATCGTTAACTGCGCGGTTAAAAATTGCTTATCTCGAATTACGCGTCTCTTATCTGCGCTATTAAACAAAGAAATTAATAATTTGTTCATTTTGTGCAAGGCCCAAAAAAAATCAGTCAAATTATGAATTTCTTTTTTTTTTTTTCAAACAAAATTACAGCGAATGAATTTTTTTCATTCTGAGCCTGAGCAAAAAATTATATTTTTTTTTTTTCTTTTTCGTAAATAAATATAAAAATAAAAGAATTTTGGAATTTGTAGAATTTCATTGTATGCCTGAAATTATATCAATTGAAAGATTTTATTACAAATAGATAATAAAAAAGAAAAATATTTTATTGGAAAAGATTTTTGTAAAAATTGTAAATAAAATTGGATTATTTTGTTACAAACAAATAATACAAACTAAAATTATGTAAATCAAAGTTTTCTTTTTGTTTATAAATAAAGAAAATAATATTTTGCTTATATTGCTGCTTTTGAAATAACTAAGTATTTTTTTTTCTCATACTTTTATTATGATTTTTTTTTTCTCCATATGTCGAGCTCGTGTTTTGTTTCAGCTCGGGTTTTTTTTTTTTTTTTTGACGTCACACGAGGAACCAGCGAATTAGAAAGAAACACGTTTCGAGTCTTTAAAATTTTCCGGTAACTGCTCGAAAAATGAAATATTATCGCGAATGATCAATGACCAATGTGAAAATTTATTTATTTTTATGATCGACAACGAATGCCATTTCCAAATAATAATTCGAGGTGAAAAAGTAGAAAAAAAAATGCCTATTGTCATATATATATATATATATAAGAAATATATACGACAAAGAGAATTTTAGGGCGTCCGGTGTGAATTGTGGTTAGGGTCGTCTTGTTTCTGACCAATCTGAAAATTTATTTATTTTAATGATCGATGTCGAATGCCATTTCCAAATAATATTTCGAGGTGAAAAAGTAAAAAAAAAATGCCGTCATGCCTATTGTCATATATATATGTGTATATATATATATATATATATATATATATATATATATATATATATATATATATAAGAAATATACACGACAGAGTTTGAGGGCGTCCGTTGTGAATTGTGGTTAGGATCGTCTTGCGTCTGACCAATGTGAAAATTTATTTATTTTAATGATCGATATCGAATGCCATTTCCAAATAATATTTCGACGTGAAAAAGTGGGGGGAAAAAAAAAAAAAAAAAATGTCGCCATGTCTATTGTGATATATAGGAAATATATACGACAAAGAGAATTTGAGGGCGTCCGGTGTGAATTGTGGTTAGGGTCGTTTTGCGGATGCAGAGAGCGGCCCCACAAAGATGAGATATTATCGATCGGTTAGCAAATGTCCCGAAAATATTTTTTTTTTTATATTTTCACATACCTGATAAAAGCTCGAGGCTGAGACCCTGAGGATCATAGCTGACATTTAGATTGACCGGCTTGTTGTATTTGGGGGTTGACTGTCCATTGTTTGACAAAGTCGATACTGTCACCGCGCGAAACGCCTTCGCCATTTTTATAAGACACCGCGTGCGTTTTTGTGCGCTCCAGTATAACGTAAAAATTTGCGCGGCCTTTTTGTTCCTCTCTCTTTCTATATATACATATATATAAACATATATATATATATGTAAATATATATATATGTATATGATTTATATCTATATTTCTATCTCTCTCACTCTTTCACTATTTGCCGCTTGATGTCTCGAGACAACGCAAGATTGCCCCCGAACTGATTGACCCTCGTGACGATTTTAATAATTCTCTTTCTCTCTCAAACTCGTTTGCTCACGTTTTTTTTGGTCTTTCGCGGCAAAGAAACGAACGGAAAAAAAATACTGTTCGATCGCGGGTTAGGACGGAAGCTAAATTCGCGCGATAGTTCTCAGATAAAAAAGACACATGCACACAGTTTTAATATACACCGGGGAATATATAAACGCAAAGCGTGATCGCAATTTTGGAGTTCTGACCACCGACCAACCACCCCCGGCGCGTTTTACACACGCGCACGTTTACTACACTGGCCTATGGCCTTTCTATCACCCTCTCTCTCTCTCTCTCTCTCTTTCACTCCCTTGTCTCTTCTTGCGGAGACGCGCGATTCTTCTCTCGGACGCTTCTGCGAACCGCCACTCATCGACTCCCAATCCCCAACTTTTCGTCTTTGTTGGGCCAAGCAACGAGCCCGATACTCCCTCCTCCCAACAATCCCCGCAGAGCTTTTTTTTTTGCACAAACGCTTAAGCGTTTTATGTATTTATTTCGAAATTCATATCAGCGTGAGTGATTCTAATATTTGATTTAATTTATCCACGCGTTCTAGAGATTGAACACTTGATCGAAGCAACATTTATTTTTCGTATATTCGTAAAGGGATAACGAAAAAAAAAAGATAAAATGCGAGTGGAACGCGAAAAATCCAGAAGGCCCGGTCATTACCACCGTGAACACGACAAAGAAAACATTTTCATTGGTCGTAGCAGCCTCTGGAGGGGCAGTCGATGCCCCTCGATTTTAAGCTGTGTAGCGTATACATTGTTTCAAATATAACGGAAATATTCGTAAATTTTCATATAATTCGCCCCGATTGGTCGAGTTATTCGTGTTTTCACGAGTATCGACCAATCATCGAGCCTCGTACTTTTGCAGTTTGCGAATCCCGCGACTCGTTACGAAATTTGTACGTTGGACCGTGTTTTGCCGGGGCAACGACGCGCTTCCGAATCTCCAAAATTTCGTGAAAACTGCCAATTATTTGCATACAATTATAAAAAATGCATCTTTCATTGCTTAATATTTGTGGCACTTTTACACATTGAAATTTGTTCGACACTCGGAAACATGAAAAATCGCGTTATTACAGAGAAACGGGAATAGCAGTGAATCGGTACTTATAAATTTATAATTTTAATTTCCAATACATTAAAAGTCATGATAACAATAAACGATGAGTTTTAATAGTGATATTACGATATAAGAGAGCTTTTATTGCAAAGATTAATAATTGTTCTTGTTTTAACCAAAAAAAAATGAATAAACAAAATTTGGAGTTAGCTCTGAAGTTAGCAGTGAGTGTGAATCGATTATCGAACTAGTATCGACTATCGAAATATTGCGATCGCAGCGCCGCTCACGCTGCCACGGTGGCGTTGTTGTTTATACCGGCGTCAGTTTTATTTACGAACGACGTACGCCTCGAGTCGATCAAAGTGCGGGTTATCATGTAAAAATTATCGTGGTAATTAATTGTACATGTAGCTTAGATAAATTCGAAACAACCACAGACGATCATTGCCCGTAACAGAGTACAAAGTATATTAGTATTTTTTTTTTCCTCGTTCATTCGTGTGCTTGCGATTTTTCAACAAAAAATATTTCGTGATTTTTGAGGTTATGTTGACGTAAATGTTTTGAGAATCTGTTGACCGCGCGAAACAGTTAAAGAATGTCCAAGAGTGCCGAAAAGTCCGTTATTGTGTCCAATAATTGGATTTGGAAGCCTGTGATCGTCGGCGCATTCGTCGTTGCTGCTACAACCCTCTTTGTCTACCTCAACAATGTACAAACGCATTTTTACATCGATGAGGAATTTCATCTCGGCCAAACTCTGCGTTACTGTCAAGGAAATTTTTTCGAGGTAAGTCCTTAAATTCGTATGATTATGCGATCTTTTTATCAGCATAAAATGATGCAATGCCACCATATTTTTTATTATGAAAATTTTACAGTTTTCATTTTGTGTTTCTCACTCGCCCCACCACAAGCGCCACTAGCGCTATCTCTCTCCCACCTATGCGTATTCCATATCGCCTCAAAGTCATGCGAGAATCCTACGAGTGCGAGAGAGACAAGCTGCATTTTTCGGTCCCAATTTATTCAAACTTTATTATTTTATATACGAAAAATCGAGAATTTTGACATCGCAAATATTGTTGCTGAGCGAATTCGTAAAAAATAATATCGAATCAAACAGCCTTTCCAAATAATTACAAATAACTCTGAATTCGATTCATCGAAAATTATCATACGATTGTCATGAAATGACAATCTTCCTTTTTCAAATGATTGAGTACTCAATCATTAAGAAAATGGCAATATATCCGAAGAATAATGATAATTATCCTTCTAACATTATTATTTAATCGATATAACAATTATCGTTGTATAAACAATCGAGAATAATTAATAATTATTATTATTAATAACTAATATGGCTCATCCATATTGACTCCGCCATTTTGAATTTTCAAATATTCTTACCCAATTTGAAATCTGTGACCTCTATAGGTCACGAGATAGCAATATTTGTTTCTCAAAGATAAATGACAGATTTGACCCTACTCGGGGGGGTGAATCGAATTCGAATAATTTTCCAAGTCGAAATCTTTGATGAAGCAAAATTTCGCATAAAAAGCGCATAGTTATTCGAGGTTTAATTTTAGGATGAAAAATTTATCATTTTTCATCGTACACATCTGAGATTATCCGCCATTTTGAATTTTGAATTATTCCTACCCAATTAGAAATCTGTGACCTCTGTAGGTCACGAGATAACAATATTTGTCTCTCAAAGATAAAAGACAGATTTGACCCTACTCGGGGGGGTGAATCGAATTCGAATAATTTTCCAAGTCGAAATCTTTGATGAAGCAAAATTTCGCATAAAAAGCGCATAGTTATTCGAGGTTTAATTTGAGGATGAAAAATTTATCATTTTTCATCGTACACATCTGAGATTATCCGCCATTTTGAATTTTGAATTATTCCTACCCAATTTGAAATCTGTGACCTCTGTAGGTCACGAGATAACAATATTTGTCTCTCAAAGATAAAAGACAGATTTGACCCTACTCGGGGGGGTGAATCGAATTCGAATAATTTTCCAAGTCGAAATCTTTGATGAAGCAAAATTTCGCATAAAAAGCACATAGTTATTCGAGGTTTAATTTTAGGATGAAAAATTTATGATTTTTCATCGTACACATCTGAGATTATCCGCCATTTTGAATTTTGAATTATTCCTACCCAATTTGAAATCTGTGACCTCTGTAGGTCACGAGATAGCAATATTTGTCTCTCAAAGATAAAAGACAGATTTGACCCTACTCGGGGGGGTGAATCGAATTCAAATAATTTTCCAAGTCGAAATCTTTGATGAAGCAAAATTTCGCATAAAAAGCGCATAGTTATTCGAGGTTTAATTTTATGATGAAAAATTTATCATTTTTCATCGTACACATCTGAGATTATAATTTGCTTTCAGTGGGACGATAAAATCACAACATTGCCAGGATTATACCTAATAACGTATTTTCTCCTCGCTCCTTTAGGTCTCTGTGATATTGTATTTATGCGATGTATTAATTTGCTCGGAACATTTGCAAATTTTTATCTCATTAACAAAATCATTGAAATGACAAATTGGGGCGAGAAGGAAAAAAATCCTGAAAATTCCTGGCTCCGTTTTGGCTTAGTTTTCAATATAGTCCTCTTTCCTCCTTTGTTCTTTTGGTTTTTCCTCTATTACACCGACGTCATATCCTTAAATTTCGTTCTACTGACACGGCTCATGCATCTACGAGGACGCTACAAAATGGCCGCTCTTGCGGGTAAGTAGAAAAAAAGTAAAAAAAAAAAAAAAAAAAAACAACAGACGAGAGAATAATGACGTTTTTTTTTAGGCCAATAATAGGCTAAAACTAGCTTGAAAATTGTTTATTTAGGTTCTTTAGCTATTCTCGTGAGGCAAACGAACGTTATTTGGGTAGCAGTTTTTGCCGCTGAACGCGCTGTGGATTTGCTCGAGGCGCAAACTCCGAGAAGCATCGAAGCTCTTGTCGCCAGGAATATTCACAGTACGCCGATGCACGCCAGAGTGAGTAAAAATTATTACTCGCCAGTCGCATCGGTTCAGGGACAGGAAAAATTTCGAAAAAAAAAAAAAAAGAAAAAAACTCAATTTGCCCAAATATATTCACAAATTCGGCACTTGCGAGTTTTCCAAACTGAGATATTGATAATAATTTCAAAAATAATTTATTTCAATGCGTTCATAATGGAAAAAAAAAAAAAACAAAAAAAATCATTCGAAGCGCCGCGAGTAGATTTTTTTTATCATTTAACGAGAAAATATTCAGCCGATAAATCTGAACGAAAAATGTCTCGATATAAAAATAACTTACAAGTTTTCAAAATTAAAAGGTGATTCAATATTTTCATTTGTCCTCTTTTGGAATAATCATTTGTCGTGTAAAAAAAAAAAAAAATTGAAACATTGAAAATTGAAAAAAATTGAAAAAAAAAAACGAAATGAAATAATAAAAAATCTAAAACTAATGTGTATTTTTTTATCGCTCTAATTCAAATAGTTAAAAGAAAACATAAAAATAAACGTATATGGGGATGCTCTTGAGTTGACCTGAAATGCCCCATATATTGCATATCGATTAATAAACCTCGTAATTTATATAATATCGTAAAAAATTTAAATATATTGAATAATTAAGATTTTTTGTCAAATTTTTTATCGCGCTTATTTTTTCACATCGAGATTATTTTCGTCTCGAGTTGTCCTTGGGATACTTTTTTTTTCGCGAGATATTCCATTATGAAATTGCTCAGTTTGCTGTCCCATTGAAATTTTATGATAGAAGCAGAAATGGCCAAAGTTATAAAAAATATAAAAAAATGTCAATGAATTGTTTGCAGCTCGTCTGGAACAACGTTTACCATCACATGACTCGAGGAATCAGACCATTCTATCAATTTATCATTCAGCTAATTTCCGATTTGCGCCCTTACGCTCTCGTTGGTTTGGCTTTCGGGCTCTTCGTCATTTACAACGGTGGAATCGTCGTCGGAGATCGGCATGCACACACAGCAACGATTCACATACCTCAATTATTTTATTATTCCGTATTCTCGATGTTATTTGCCTGGCCGTACATGTTGTTGCCCCATTGGAAAAAATTTCTTCGCTGGACGTACAAAAAATTGATATTGACAAGTTGCCTTTTTGCCTTAGCAACGATAATAATTCATTCGAATACTCTCGTTCATCCTTACGTTCTTGCTGATAACAGACATTACGTTTTTTACATCTGGAATAGATTTATGGGACGTTATTACATTTTTAAATATCTTCTCGTGCCAATTTACGGTTTTGCCATTTACGCTCATCTTGCGTGTATTCAAAATTTGAGATTTTTGTCTCAGATTATTTATGCTTGCAGTGTTTGCGTCGTTTTGATACCGCAATTATTGCTCGAGCCTCGTTATTTCATCGTTCCATATATTTTTCTCCGTTTATCCATGTCAAAGCCAAAAAAATGGCAATTAATAAGCGAATTTGCCACTACGGTGTTGATCAATTTTGTACAATTTTATATATTCACGACGAAAAGTTTCTACTGGACCGACGGTGAATATTTACAGAGGATATCCTGGTGAATGAAAAAAATTAAACTTGACCTCGGACGAGATAGCATCGGAAGGGAGATGAATTAAAATATAAAAAAAAGACTGAAATTATTTTGTTTCTTTATTCTTTTCCATCGTTTATTTATTTAATATAACTAAGCGCTAAAATTCTTGCTGATAACGGACATTACATCTGGAATAGATTTATGGAACGTTATTACATTTTTAAATATCTTCTCGTGCCAATTTACGGTTTTGGCATTTACACTCATCTTGCGTGTATTAAAAATTTGAGATTTTTGTCTCAGATTATTGCTCGAGCCTCGTTATTTCATCGTTCCATATATTTTTCTCCGTTTATCCATGTCAAAGCCAAAAAAATGGCAATTAATAAGCGAATTTGCCACTACGGTGTTGATCAATTTTGTACAATTTTATATATTCACGACGAAAAGTTTCTACTGGACCGACGGTGAATATTTACAGAGGATATCCTGGTGAATGAAAAAAATTAAACTTGACCTCGGACGAGATAGCATCGGAAGGGAGATGAATTAAAATATAAAAAAAAGACTGAAATTATTTTGTTTCTTTATTCTTTTCCATCGTTTATTTATTTAATATAACTAAGCGCTAAAATTCTTGCTGATAACGGACATTACATCTGGAATAGATTTATGGAACGTTATTACATTTTTAAATATCTTCTCGTGCCAATTTACGGTTTTGGCATTTACACTCATCTTGCGTGTATTAAAAATTTGAGATTTTTGTCTCAGATTATTGCTCGAGCCTCGTTATTTCATCGTTCCATATATTTTTCTCCGTTTATCCATGTCAAAGCCAAAAAAATGGCAATTAATAAGCGAATTTGCCACTACGATGTTGATCAATTTTGTACAATTTTATATATTCACGACGAAAAGTTTCTACTGGACCGACGGTGAATATTTACAGAGGATATCCTGGTGAATGAAAAAAATTAAACTTGACCTCGGACGAGATAGCATCGGGAGGGAGATGAATTAAAATATAAAAAAAAAAGACTGAAATTATTTTGTTTCTTTATTCTTTTTCATCGTTTATTTATTTAATATAACTAAGCGAGATCTCATATCTTTGATAATCTTTTTCTCTTTTTCTTTACATCTTACAAAGGGAGAAAAAGTCTTTGGGTTCACACGTGACAATCAATCACTCTTTCCAATTGCTATTATTATCGAGTAATTTTATAAGAATAAGTATATCGCGTCTTCTCACTCATTCCATTTCTATTACGCATTATACAAATATAATACATTTTCCTCATCACGAAATTTGCTTCGTTATTGTTTTTTTCTTTTTTTTTCATCGTTATCGCGTACAATAAATTGTAATCTATCCCGTTTCTCCGTTAAGCGACGCAATTTGGTCACAAGAATGAAGGAACATTTTTCAAACTTTCAATCTCTCTTTTTTTTCCTTTTTAGCTAACTCGTTTCAATCATCCATTCATTCTTGCAAGCAAAAATTATACCTTGTAGTCCAAATGTGAGAAATCACAATTTAGGTAGATCGAGAAAATCAAATGGATGAATTTTATTCGAGTTTATTTACTTTGAATTAAAAATAAAACAAGAAAAAAAAAATTATCCATATTTATTAAAAGGGCATATTTATAATTCTAAGCGAGAGCATAGCTCGACGCTTTTAATTTCGGTCTTGTACTCTCGTCGAAAATAAAAATATAGTCGTTAATTTTATTTTTTTATGCTTAACGCCATGAATTTATTTTGTAATTTATTTTGCAAATTCTGTGAATTTGACGGTAAATTTTCTTGTACCCTCCAGCCAATAATCTGGTCTAACTCTCTCCATTTAGCTCTAATCCAATATTTAAATTTTCGACAAGAGCCGAACCAGAGACCGGATGTATCGTTGGAGCTTTTTCGTAATTTGTCTGTGCCCAAAGCAGCAATTTTTCTGTGGCCCAAAGCAGCAAATTTTCTGTGCCCAAAGCAGCATTTTTTCTGTGGCCAAAGCAGCAAATTTTCTGTGGCCAAAGCAGAAATTTTTCTGTGCCCAAAGCAGCAATTTTTCTGTGCCCAAAGCAGCAAATTTTCTGTGGCCAAAGCAGCAATTTTTCTGTGCCCCAAAGCAGCAAATTTTCTGTGCCCAAAGCAGCAATTTTTCTGTACCCAAAGCAACAATTTTTCTGGACAAGTAAATATGACACAGAGGGTGAATTTGGCTGGTCCACACTGGGGTCAATTGTCGACTGACCCAGCCCAATAATTAGCTTGTACGAGGATAAAAATATAAAAAAATATATATATATATATTTAAAAAAAAAAGATTCATATTTAAAATTTTATTTAAATCGAAGAGAATTTACTCGAATATAATAAAATCCATTTTTCTCGATATTTATAATACAACATACTATAATAATCTAAGTTATGATTGATTAAATTGTTATATAAGTAGACAGGCCATGAAACGGATATTAGATCTGATGTGAAAATTTAATTTTTCAGTTTCATTTTTTTTTTTTCTTCCAAATCTTTTATATTTTTTTATATATATATTTTTTTCAAATCTTTCCAGTCTTTGGGACTCGATCACGATTTTCCACGTTACTTGAAACTTTCAGACATCGTATTGTCTTATTCAGGGTAATTCAAATTTTTTTTCGCCATAGTTCGAATCACCGCCCTCGCCATCGAGACTTTCTTTTTCAATATTAAAATATTAATATTAAATTAATTATTAATATAATTAAATTAATATAATTAAATTAATTATTAACAATATTAATTATTAATATTAATATTAAAATCGTATTATTGCTTTTTATCTCTCGTTATCATACAACGCTGAGTATTTCTTTTTTTTTTTTTTTCTCCCCCCTTTCATTCTTATCTTTCGATTTTTTTTTCACATGCCAGTACGATGTATAACATTTAGTTAGGATTTAATTTCTTTGGCGTAAAGTTTATTATGCAAATTTGATTTTAAATATTGAATCGCGACAGTAGAATCATTTTTTTTTTTTTTTTTTTCTTGCTTGAAATGGCAAAATTTGAATCCTTCGAGCTTCCGGTTACACGATCGTTTTCTTTTTTTCTCGCAGATACAGTTTTTGACTAAGAGCATCGTTCAAACGGCAAATTTTCATAAATTAATTATTTATATTAATAATAATAATTAAGAAAAAAATTCCAAATTTTTCTTAATTAAAAATAATATAATTATCAATTCTTGACAATTATTCGGAATTGAAAAAAAAAAAAAAAAAATCGAACGATGCTCGTGCCTATTTATGGCAGGCAAAATGCACTTTTCACTCGTCACCGAGCGAATAATTTTATCATTTTTACTGAACGTTTACGACGAAGATATCCGTTCTCATTCCTAGCAAATTAGGGTGAAAAAAAAAAAATATATATATATATATATATAGGGGAGAGAAAGGAGGAAAGAGAGAGAGAGTTGGAAGGCTAAAATTTGTGTTATCACTTATCACACGTTTGTTCTACAAGTTTCATTCTGCAAAAAAAAAAAAGAATACGAAAAAAAAAAAGTTCCACTTTTCTTAAGCTAATTAAAATGCGTCGTTTACAGATAAGGCTAATCGTTTCGCAAAAAAAAACAAAAAATGCCTCGTTTGTTCCGTTTACGAGTCGGCGATTCAATATTTCCTAATTCCTCGTTAGGCTTTATTTAAAAAAAAAAAAAAAAAAAATGCAACTTGAGAATTTACAACCCTTTTTGGAATCATCCAAAGTTTTTTTTTTTTTTTTGCTGGTGTGCCGAAAGGGCATAAATTCTCATGCTCGTAACATGAACAGTGGAATAGATTAGTTTAGGGAGAAAAATACGAGAGGGAGAGAGAGAGAAAAATACGAAAGAGAGAGAGAGAGAGAAAAGACGAGAGAGAGAGAGAGAAAAGACGAAAGAGAGAGAGAGAGAAAAGACGAAAGAGAGAGAGAGAGAGAGAGATTGTTTCCGTAATAGGCACTGGATCACATAATTCGTTGCAGAATTCATAATTGTCTCATAGGAGATCTCCAACGAAGCTAAAATATCGTAAATCACGAATTTTACGCGTTCACTTTCATATTTTTCTGAATTAATTCAGTTTTTTTTTTTTTTCGGTTTTCCACCCTTGTTTTGTTTTTTTTTTTTTTTTGTCATTTTTTTGTGATTGCCAAAGCAGATTCTTATTCTCATCATACTATTTGCTGTTTGAGAACGACGAGATTCGTCGAACGATACAATTTCATGTCGAGAGGGGCGCTCGGCTCGTTTTTCTTCGTCTGCGTGTGCCATGCGAGTACTCGAGTGCAATTGTCAGCCAAAAGTTCAATCTCTCGAGGTTCCAGAGGCGAAAGACTCTTGAGAAAACCATCTTCCTCGAAACCCGCTCTGTAAGGCATCGTTGCGTTTGGCCTTTTAAGGAGAAATTCAACGCTGACCGCAAAACCTGCCATGTCAACTGGAAATTTACGTCCGGCTATCCAGCCATCGTAAAAACCTGTGAATTTTCCATTTTTCACAACTGGCGAGCTGAGGCCAAATTTTGTGCATAGACCAATCGGAAACATCGATACCTTTTTCGTTCGTCTTATCTGTAAATGAGAAAATTATTTATTCTCGAGGGAGAGAATCAATTTTGTACAAATTACTCTTCGATCTAATGATTTTTTTTTTTTTTAATTCTTTCAAATAATTGGCGTTTTTAGATATAATTATTTTATTCCAAAATTATTCGTCATCGAAAACGATAAATTTAGGCTTGAAAATTGGATTTTTGGGTGAAACTCAAAATTAGATTTAAAAAAAAAAATAGGGAAAATATTAAAATGGCACAAATTTTTGAGGAATTTATAAATTTAATTCTCGACGTCAAAAATTAGGGGGACAAAAAGTAATCTCGAATTTTTTTTTATATATAAAAAAATCTTGAAAAATAAAGGAATTTTTTTTAAATCCATTCAAATAATTGGCTGCATGGCATTTTTAGATATAATTTTAATACTCAATTTCATTTCGTTCAAAAATTATTCGTCGTCAAAAACGATAAATTTAGGGTTGAAAATTGTATTTTTGAGTGAAACTCAAAATTAGATTTAAAAAAAAAAGAAATAGGGAAAAATATTAAAATGGCACAAATTTTACAGGAATTTATGAATTTAATTCTCGACGTCAAAAATTAGGGGGAGAAAAAGTAATCTCGATTTTTTTTTATGTATAAAAAAATCTTGAATTTTTTAAGGAATATTTTTTTTAATAACCAATAGTATCGATTTTTCGAATCGAACAGATTAAATCGGTGAAAGAGATTTTTTAAAATTATTAATTAACTTTGATGAAATAGTTTTTTGTATTAAATCGACAAATTTCCATTTCTCACCTCGTGAAACAGATCGATGTCATATGTATTATCATCATCGGCGAAATAAAATACGCCGGTAGTCGCGTTCGCTCTTAGCCACTGAAGGCCACGATTTCTATTCGAAACGCCACGTGGCTTTGCTCCTTTCTTTTGTTTATACTTGTCAGGCATCGGTGCTGAAAGATTATTGAAAAAAAATATTTAAAAAAATAAAAATAAAATTCATTAATCAAATGATTGAAGAAATTATATATTTTAAGACGTGAATAAAATCATGAATTTCTAATCGTTTAACGATTACAATTCCTCAAATGCCTCGATCCATTAAAATAATAATAATAAATTTTCATCAATTTTAAATCCTTGCTGAATCATTCATTTTATTTCGTTTAAAAAAAATCATTAATTTTCAATAATTCATAAAATCATTGATTCATATTTGTAATTTTTTTCACTGGAAAATCATGACTCGAAAAAAAATAATAATTTAGGTATAAAAAAAAAACAACAAAATTATTCGTACCAACTGATTGATGATTTTTCATAAAATCATTGCTTCATACTTGTAATTTTTTTCACTGAAAAATCATGACTCGAAGAAAATAATAATTTATGTATGAAAAAAAAAAAAAAAAAAAAAAAAAAAAAAAAAAAAAAAAAAAAACAACAAAATTATTCTTGATGATTTTTCATAAAATCATTGAGTCATACTTGTAATTTTTTTCAATGAAAAATCATGACTCGAAGAAAATAATAATTTAGGTATGAAAAAAAAAAAAAAAAAAAAAAACAAAATTATTCTTGATGATTTTTCATAAAATCATTGAGTCATACTTGTAATTTTTTTCAATGAAAAATCATGACTCGAAGAAAATAATAATTTAGGTATGAAAAAAAAAAAAAAAAAAAAAAAACAAAATTATTCTTGATGATTTTTCATAAAATCATTGATTCATACTTGTAATTTTTTTCACTGAAAAATCATGACTCGAAAAAAATAATAATTTAGGTATGAAAAAAAAAACAACAAAATTATTCTTGATGATTTTTCATAAAATCATTGAGTCATACTTGTAATTTTTTTCACTGAAAAATCATGACTCGAAAATAATAATAATTTAGGTATGAAAAAAAAAACAACAAAATTATTCTTGATGATTTTTCATAAAATCATTGATTCATACTTGTAATTTTGTTCACTGGAAAATCATGACTCGAAAAAAAATAATAATTTAGGTAAGAAGAAAAAAAAACAAATAAAAATTATTCTTACCAACGAGATGCTCAAAAACGAGTCCAGTGCGATTTAATAATTTAGTGACTTGGGGTGTCAAGATTTTTGCATCTTCGATAACGAGCCAGTGTACATTCTCGACGAGCATTAACGTATGAGCCATTCTCGTTAATTCGGGTATCTGTTCGGGTCTTTTGTATGTTGGTGTTATGACGTATAACGGATCGAGGCTCTTCTGCGTTCGTTTGTAGGGAAAAAAACTGGGCGACAATGTTGATGTTTGTACTTTTGTGATAAGCGATTTACGATTTTTTCCCTCGCTCGATTCTCCATTTTTCATACTGGAAGTTGATATTTTGCCAAATTCATTGACGAGCTCTTGAATCAGTAAATTACTCACATCCGGACTGAGGCCATTTGCTTTTTGGACGGCATTGACTGCCGATCTTATCTGAAGAAAAATAACAAAAAAAATTAAATAATAAATTAATTAACCCTTCGAGTGCACATGGGGTCATTCTGACCCGACGTTTTTTTTTGTTTTTTATTTTTATTATTTTTTATTATTATTATATATATATATATATATATATATATATATATATATATATATATATATATGTATATATGTATTTGTATATACATTTGTAACGGGGACACAATCTTGATGATCGAGTTATCAAATGTGGACTATGCAATTCTTCATCTTACGAACAATCGTCACAAGCCTGACGTACTGCACATATATATATATATATATATATATATATATATATATAGTCGAGAAATAAACAAAACACGCAACAGGCGTCAATAAATTATGCAGAGCTCGTAATATCATGCGGTAAATATATATATATATAGATATAACATTATCTCATCGAGAACACGTCGCGAGGCCAGCAGCAGCGGTTTCTTTCTCTCTCTCTCTCTTGCTCGTAATACACAATAGACGAGCAATTTCAATAGTCTAAGCGCATAATGTAACATTCCATCGAGTTTTCTATGCTCGTTTAATTTATAGCGCGATATTTGCTCTCGTCGGTATGGTGGAGGAATATGAAATATTTGAGGGATGATCGAATACGTGTCGTACATGAAAAAAAATTGCAAGCAATATTCCCGTTTGCTTCGCGTACAAACGTTTTTTTTTTTTTACGAGCTTCTTATTGTCTCAATAGGGAAAAAAAAAAATCGCCCCAAATGAATTTTACTTCAGATAAAATTTATTTAACGTGAAATTTATTGGAGTTTGTTTTTGAATAAAATAAAATTTACTCGAAGATAAAATATATAAAATAAAATTTATCAAGCCTTCACTTGAACATTTTTTTTTTTTTTTTAATTAAATAAAAAATAACCGAATATATTTCCTTACCGTTTCTTCGGTAATTTTTGGACCACTGTAGTCTTCGTGGCTCTCGCTATTTTGTAAATTGCTCGTGACATCAGCAACTTGACCCTCGGCTGTATTAAACTCCGTCACCTGATCGAATCTCACCACCGTTGACAAATGATATTGATAAAAAACTACGCACACCCCAATCAGCACAACCAGCCCCATCTTCATGGATGGCTTCATCGTACTGACACCTGCAAAAAAAAAATCCAAAATAAATAATTTATCGATATTTTTATTATCATCATGAAAATAAAATTTATAATTAAAGACTCGTTAAATTTTTTTAATTATGTTATAGTAAAAAAATTAAAAATTAAATAAAAATTCAGTATTTAAAAGTTCGAGTTTATTTTTTTAATGGACTTTAGATAGAGCTCGAAGAGTGAAATGTGACTCGCTCATTGTTGAAATTCATATCGAGGACACGTCCGTCAGATAAGGGAGCAACGCCTACGATTCTCGACTACTCAGCCTCATATATATATATATATATATATATATATATATATATATATAAAATATTTTAAATGATAATAATTTTATTTCTAGTGCTCCAAGAATATTTTAAACAAGTCAACTAATTTAACAATCAAAATCAATACGAATTTATTTAAATAAATTTAAATTTTAAACAAGTTTAGTTCCAAATTTGACCATCTAATTCTCAGAGATGGAGCCACCGATGAATTTTTATTTTTTCATAATATGCTACATTTTTTGAGGTACTGAAAATACATTTTAAACAGACCAAACTGAAGGACAAAGTGAATAACGAATTATTACGATTTAATTTATTTCGATGACACGTACATCAGATAAGGGAGGAAGTCACATGATTTTGTACGTGTCATCCCAATGACTAAAATATATGTTTGTATTCGTACATTGAATATATTTTTAAAAACACTTTAAGCGAGTGAAAAAAAAAAAAGTTTAAACGAGTTTAGTTCAAAATTCGACCGTCAGTATTTTTGCACAGGGAGCCACCGATTAGTGTTAATATATATATTTTTAATATCAATAATTTTTATGGGAATTCAAAATATATTTGAATTAGTCGACATTGAGGGCAATCTGAAATATGTTTCATGTTGTTTTTTTTTTTTTTTTCCATTTTAATTCGATCAATAAATTAAATTTTATTAATAATTCGTTGAATTGTCTCATTCGAACGATCGATTCTTACCAGAGTTATAAAAATTATTAATTCGTCATCAGGCTAAAATAATTACATAAAAAATTATTCCTTGCAATAATTAACGACTGCCAATATAATATATACGGGAAAATCGATAATATTATCATTTTATGCACGGTTTATCGACAATATTACGAGTAAATTTTATTCGCGTGTTTAACATCCAAGGTCGACCTGTTGATAAATTGCAACCGGAGCGGTTCGCTAATTAAAAATTAAAAAGATATTTTTGTTGCTCCATTCCCCTCTATCCAACAATGGATTGTTGTTTTTTTTTTTTTTTTTGTTGTAAAATTAACTGATAGCGTGAAACTTAATTAGCAATAAATACTCGAGAAATAAAATTCCTAAATATGAAAAAAAAATATATATATATAAAAAATACATACGTTTGATTTTTAGTTAGGGATTAAATTATTATTTTCAAGGTCAGTTAAATTTTTCACCACTCGAATAAAATTAATTTGTTTGAAATAAATTCCGTACCGGAATAACAATATCATGAGGACCCTTTTTGATTGTTTTTTTTTTTTTATTTTTTTTATCGAATATATAACGGTCATTTTTATTTCTTGTTTCAACTTTTTTTTTTTTTCTCTCTCTCTTTGTTTCTCGACCTCTGTGAGGTTGAAGTGACCAAACTGACGCGTTATTTTAGTTGAGCCGTAAATGCTCACGAGATATGAGAGAAAAAAAGAAAAGGAGAGCGAGAATGAGATAGCGAGCGAGCGAGAAAGAGAGAGAGAGAGATAGCGAGAAAGAGAGAGAGAGAGAGATAGCGAGTGAGAAAGAGAAAGAGATAGCGAAAAAGAAAGAAAGAGAGAGAGAAAGAAAGAATGAGAGAGAGAAAGAAAGAATGAGAAACAGAGAGAGATAGCGAGCGAGCGAGAAAGAGAGAGAGATAGCGAGAAAGAAAGAAAGAAAGAGAGAAAGGAAGAAAGAGAGAGAGAAAGGGAGAAAGAGAGAGAGAAAGAAATAAAGAATGAGAGAAAGGAAGAAAGAGAGAGAGAAAGGGAGAAAGAGAGAGAGAGAGAGCGAGCGAGAAAGAGAGAGAGAGATAGCGAGCGAGCGAGAAAGAGAGAGAGATAGCGAGAAAGAGAGAGAGAGAGAAAGAAAGAAAGAAAGAGAGAAAGGAAGAAAGAGAGAGAGAAAGGGAGAAAGAGAGAGAGAAAGAAATAAAGAATGAGAGAAAGGAAGAAAGAGAGAGAGAAAGGGAGAGAGAGAGAGAGAGAGAGAAAGGGAGAGAGAGAGAAAGAGAGAGAGAGAGCGAGCGAGAAAGAGAGAGAGAGATAGCGAGCGAGAAAGAGAGAGAGAGATAGCGAGCGAGCGAGAAAGAGAGAGAGATAGCGAGAAAGAGAAAGAGAGAGAGAAAGAAAGAAAGAGAGAGAGATAGCGAGAAAGAAAGAAAGAAAGAGAGAGAGAAAGAAAGAAAGAGAGAGAGAGAGAAAGAGAGAGAGAGAAATCTAATTTATACTACGCGCGTGAGGCACGTGCAATTTCGCTCACGAAGAGGATGAGCCGATGAGAGAACGATAGAACGAGACCCTGTCAGTTGGAATGTCATCGAATTTCGCATGATTCGCACACAGAACTTGCATATGGATCATTCCAGGCCAAATCCAGAAAAATTTCCAGTCCGCAGTAATTTAATTTAATTTTTTTATTCTCAATAATTTTGTACATTATTGTTGACCCTTCGTGGTCAAATTTCCGTGCAATTGCAGACTGGTCACACGTGATGTTGGGGGTATTATGAACCCCATGTGACCCATGGAAGGTTAAATCGCATGGTCTACGCCATTTTATGTCGCCATTTTGAAATTCACGCCTTCGGGTCACTGGTGACCC
>OY769905.1:1314603-1372103 GCA_963669185.1 Dyspetes luteomarginatus
GGGGAGAGTTTCCGACAATTCTATAATGTATTATTGAGGGTGTCTGTATAGGGGATGACAGGAGATAGAGGGAGAGAGTTTTCCCCCTAGTGCCCCAGTGTAGCTGTTCACATTTAGTTGTCCACGGGGGTTTCGCGTATATGTTTCTCACACACACACACACATATATATATATATATAGTGCAGAAATATTGATTACTTCAGTGTTGTATTATTCGGTTTCCCATATTAAACTATCATTTTTCATGTTCCCATTCGTTGCCTTCATTCACGAGTTCGAAAAAAAAAAAAAAATTATATTCCAAACCACTAAAACGAATCTATTCATCCATATACGTATGTACAGACTCCTTGTAAAGCTTTGGAATAAAAATAACGTTACAATATTTTGTGTTGACTCGTTACAGTATATGCAAAAACCGACAAAGTTTATATATATATATATATATATACCATCATATCTACATCATATATATCTACATATAATAATCAATCGTACAACTCTCGTTCTGTATTCGATTCAAGTTTCTCTGCACACACAAAAGTACAATAGAAGGCTGAGAGAAGAGAGAGAGAGAGAGAGCTTTCGTGGGTTTAATTTAGTATCGAGTGGATTCAAGCACGTTTTTCTCGATCGGAAATCACTTAGGTCGAACAATACTTCTATTGTTTCATTCATCTAAATGCATACAGCCAAAATATATGTACATTCGTTTGCTGCAGCAATTGCAATTTCAATCCTTTCTTTTTCTTTGCTTTCAAGTTCCATTGATGTTTTTTTTCTTTTCCATTTTTTTTTTCTTTTTTCGTTTTCACAACCAAGACCAGAATCTACAAAAAAATCTATAAAAAATTTAACACGATCATAGAATCTACGGAAAAAAAATAATTAATAATAATTATCTCTACAAAATTCTATAAAATTCCAACATAATTCTACGAAAGTTCTGCATCGAAATTGTTTAACGATTTTTCGTATAAAATTTTGGTAACACTTGGCAGATCTTTGATCATTTTTCAGTACCATTGAGTAATTTGGCAGATTATGGTCGATTACAAACACCCTTAAAACTAATGTACAAGTTTATAGGATCTTACCAAGTGGCTTGAATTTTCAGTTAATCGACCACATTGACAATTTTTTTTTCCTTTTTGTTTAGAAAATGTATTAATAATACGATTAATGTTATATTAATCATTATTTTATAATTTAGTTATTAGTAATAATAATAATCATAATAATAATAATAATATCCTATTAATATTGACGTGACGACAATTTCATGGCATTGATTACATCAACGTATTATAGACAGCTATATCGTACGGCCCGAATGATTTTTTATTTTCTACCTCGAGTAAGGTAATAAAATATTACGAAGTTCAAAGAAAAAAAAAAAAAAAAAAAAAAAAAAAAAAAAATTGGATCGAGGACATAATGGATAATCGAGTGACATGCAATTCGAATCTATGTCACTGTGTATACTATCTTATTGATACGCGAATGCATATCAAAGGAAGATTCGATCGTTTTTAAAAGGGAAAATTCTGGCTGGGGAGACTTTAGTGACTCATAGAGATAGAAAGAGATAGAGCGAGAGGGGGGGGGAGGAGAGAGAGAGAGAGAGAGAGAGAGGGAGGGAGGGAGGGTGGGAGAGAGAGAGACAGGAAGCTGACGCGTGACTCCTTTGTACATGTCCAAAGTCACTTTCTACCAGCATATATATAGTCTATTTCATCGGAATATATTAAATTGAAAGCTCGCACAAGATACGAGAACGATAAGTCGATCTCATGGTTGACCCTGGCGAGAGGTCACACGCGAATGTGCCTATATAGCATGTCACCAACACGAACTTATATATATATATATATATATATATGTAGATGTGTAGATTCTTTTTGTTGGATAATGCAGAGTTCAAACGATCGAGAGAGCTCGCGAAAAATCAATGTCGAAGGGTAATTTCAAAGGGTGCGTTATTTGGATCAACGAAACTTGTACATTACCACATGGCCCGAGTGATTCTGAGTCACGCAACGTATGAATGACCAGCGATAATCGACTGAGGAATTAAAATTATATCGCACTCTCTATACTTTTTTTGTTCCATCAATTTTTGTCATTCGAGATATCCCCTAAATTTTTCGTCTCAATCATTGTCAAATTGAAAAATGTCACGTTCTTTAATTTTGCCTCAATTTTATTTTTCATGTTTTCCTCCAAATTACTGAAAAATTATAATTTTTTCATACAATTTTTTCCCTCATTTTTCCTTCCTTGGATTTTCTTGGATTATTTTTTTTTTTCGTGCTTTTTTCTCTCGTTGATTCGGGCTCGAATCGTTAAAGAGATCGAATAAATTATTGCACTATTTTTCGTACTAAAATAACGATTATTATTAATTAAATAATCATCAATAATGAATTTTTCCCATAATAATAATAATAATAAAATAATAATAATAATAATCATATAATTTCACATATCAATTTTTCTCATTCATTCACTCATTTCCTGGAATGGACGGTTCGTGGATACCTCTAAGGGCACGAAATATGCGATATAAATCATCGAGGAACATTAATAGATGCGAATCAGGCGAGCGAGAGTGGTATAAAATATGAATATTTTTTTTCCCACCCCTACGTCTCATCTAATCGGCTGTCCATGCTATATAGGCAGGCAAAGCATTAGGCGACACGCTATATACACTTTGTGGAGCCTTAAATAATATATATATATGGAGCATTTCATGCCAAATCGACCCCTCCATGCCAAGTCGACCCCTCCATGACCTTAACCCTCTGAGATTTGGTCCACGATTTTTTTATATTTGATTGTCACAACCGTAAAAAAAATGTTGTTTTTTTAATTGATTTTTTGGTCAAATTTCTTCTGTTTGATAATGATTTTTCAAAAAAAAACCTTAGGCACAAGTTAAAAATTTGAAAAAAAATCCCAAAAATTCTCTGATAAATATAAAAAAAATATCAAACCGAAAAGTGAAAACTTTTTTATGATTTCTTTTTTGTTCAATATACGTGGTGATAAATGGGATCGTATACGTCAGCCCATTCTGGGATATGGTCTAAATTTTTTTATATTCGGCAAAGCATTTTTAGAATATTTTTCCAATTTTTCAAACAAGGATTTTTTTTTTTTTTTCATTTCAAAGGTCATAGTTCAATAACGTGTGGTGGACTAATTACGTGATTGAAAAATCTGAAAAAAATCACAAAGAATCTCTGATGGATATAAAAATTTATAAGCCACATATCAGAGTGAACTGGAGATTTTTCGAAAAGTTATTTGAACATATGAGAAAAAATCACAGACGATATTTTTTGGTAAAATTTGCCAATTCCAAAATATCCTCAATTGAGCCAAAAAAAAATTTGACCATAGCTTGAAATATATATATATATATATATATATATATATATATATATATATATATTTACTCTTCTCTGTGGACCTATATGAACGTATATATACGAGCACAGTTTCATTCGAATTAAATACGTGGTGAGGTCAGCGGGCTTGCTAAAGTGAGCGAGAATACCTCATCGTACACATACAAGGTGCACCACAGGATAATCGGTTTAATCGCGTGACCGAGTCACTGCGCACGCTGGGCTATATACATCCTATATATATATATATATATATATATATATATATTTACACGTATATATATTTATATATATACATACATACATATATATATATATACGTATATATTTATACACACTTATATATATATGTATATATATATATATATATATATATATATATATATATATATATATATATATATATACAGTTAAAGGGCTATGTGAGCGTTACTGCGGTAATTTCAAAGTTTGGAGAGACGGCAAAAATATCGACCTCTGTCTCTCTCTCTCTCTCTCTCCCTCTTTCTCTTCAAGCTACTTAGTTTGGCCCTTTGAGCTCTCTCGCCGCTCACACAGAAAGCTCGTTTCTCCAGAAATCATGCATCCTTATTTCCAGCACGCGATCCTTTATCTCTCGCTCTTTGTCCCGCAAACATGAAAATTTTACTACCACGATCGAGGCGAGTTCCGAAAAGCACTTGCCAAAAGTGGGCGATATAATCTATACACAATACATATATATATATATACATATATATATATATATACATATATATATATATATATATATATATATATATATATGTAGGTAGGTAAAATGACGTGTATAACGACATTACGAGCTAGTAAAAAAAAAAAAAAAAAAAAAAAAAACCATACACTAACCCATAATCGAACTGTGATTAGAGAGAGAGAGAGAGAGAGATATCACGGGTTGATAAGAAACACGAGCAAACCTAATGATTGCGACCCAAATATTGACCGTGATATCGCAAAGCTCGATTGACCCTGGAAACAAAAGAACAAAAAAAAATTCTGCGCCCATTATTTTCGACCTCCAATCGATTTTTAATGGGCAAATTGAGCTCGCATTTTCTCCCCGATAAAAATGAAAACGCGAATAAAAAAAAGTGTACTTACGATTTCTTTTATTCGCGTTTTCATTTTTATCGGGGAGCAAATGCGAGCTCAATATGTCGAAACATTTATATATATATATATATTTTTTGTTTTATTTATTTATTTATTTATTTATCTTAAATATATTTCCGCAGAAAAATTCAATGCGTCGACACATTTTAGGATATATCAAATAATATACTTTTTGGATATATTATATATTTAATCTTGATATATGGGAAGAGACATATTGCAAAATCCATAAGGGTATAAACGCAAATAAAAAACTATAATTATATTTTCTCTTCATGTCAAAAGCACAAAAATTGAAATTAAATTGATACGTGTGATGATAATTCAATTAAAATAAATTTTCAAAATTTTCAAAATTTTCCAAAAAGAAGTTCAAATATTTCGTAAAAGGGTGCAAGGGTTAAGCTCATATATTGTTGCACATCTGTCATGAAGAGGAGAGAAAACGCTCACACGCACACACACGTGCGCGCGAAACTACATAAACGATAGTTATGGGTGGAGGGAGGGGTGGGGGTGAACGAGAACACAACAGAGGTTCAGCGAGGTCACACAGACAAATTGCCAAGAGAGAGAGAGAGAGAAAAGATGATTTATCGAGCGCAGCTTTGTCCGATAACAAATTCACAGATTACAGAATTAGTTCCGGGCAAAAGGAATGCTCGATTTATATGATGCAAAAAATATGTACAGTCTTTTCAATATGAATGTAAGAGTGCACGGAATGTATTTTTATAGTAATTAGAAAAAAAAAAAAAAAATTCCGTCAATTTTTTAGCGAATTTAATTAAAGATTATAAATTTATTTTCTTATTTATTAAATTTTTTTGTCTTTTTATTTTTCAAATTTTGACAAATTTTTTCATGCTGAGCATTTGCAACAATTGAAAAAATGTTGTCGTTTTTTTTCCCCCTTTATCCGAACAATCTGAAGTGAAAAGCTCGTGAATAAAGATTTGACTATATTTTTCTTTGTGGATGTTTTTTGTTTTTTTTTAATACACGGTTTAGTCTATATAGATCGATAAATTTTTAACACGAATGGAATTGTTGGTTTGAAAAGCAAAAGATTTTTAGGAAAGATTACCACAGGATTTGTCTGTCGTCGATTGTTTTTTTTAAATCCTTTACGTTGACAAACATATACATATATATGTATATTGTCAAAGAAAAGGATTTAATATATATATATATATATATTGTGAGCCGAGAGTTGCTATAGAATTCCATTGTCCACTTTTTGTCGCAGCGTTTGTGTTGCATCGCGAGACATAGAGAGCGATGCAGTGATCTATTTTTCCCTTTAACTTTTTGTCATCCCTATGAAATACGAGACTCTCAACGGGTCGATATAACCAGCAACCCTTGCTCTTTGTTTATCTCGAGTATTCCCTGATATCTTTCTCTCTCCCTCCCTCCCTCCCATTCCCTTTTGCTCTTTTATTGCAGACAGTCGTCGCCCTTTAGCACTTCCCTGCAGCTTTTTTTTCATCCCAGCAATATAGTCAAATATATATAGTAACATCTATAACCTCGTCTATAACGATTCCATATCGTATTATATTGTAATACGATTCAACCCTTTCGCCTCTCTTTTCTTCTCCTCACCTTTTTTCTTCTCTCTCGTTTTTCCAGCAATTCTCGAGTTATCTCTATAAAATTGTGCTCGATGTACAGTCAAAGCTCTCGTAAATGACAAAATTTTAAATTGTGTGAAAAAAATACGAAATAAATAACCCTTGGAAATTCATATATATATATATAACATTATATTGAAACGAGAATTTTTTTTTGGACGAATTTTTTATCGATATAAAAAAAAATAGCCAAAGCCTTAATTTTTTTAATTACATCTGGATTAATTTATTAAAACTTTGACTTTATCTTTACAAACTTTTTTTTCGTACGCGGAGTACCAGAATCGATTTTAAATGAGTTTTAAGTTAAAAGAAAAAGGAAATTTGCAAGAATTATGTAAATGTAAGGTGAATTCTGGAAAAAAAATGGCTACACTTTCGACTTTTTTTTGACAAACTAAATATACGTAATGGGCTATAAATTAAAAAATTAACATAATTTTTCTCTCACCTACAATTTTCTTAAGATTTCAATTTAAAAATTAACATAATTTTTGTCTAACCTACAAATTTCTAAAAATTTAAATAAAAAAATTAACATAATTTTTCTCTCACGTACAATTTTCTAAAAATTTAAATTAACAAATTAACGTAACTTTTGTCTAACCTACAATTTTCTAAAAATTTAAATTAACAAATTAACGTAACTTTTGTCTAACCTACAATTTTCTAAAAATTTCAATTAAAAAATTAACGTAATTTTTGTCTAACCTACAATTTTCTAAAAATTTAAATTAACAAATTAACGTAACTTTTGTCTAACCTACAAATTTCTAAAAATTTCAATTAAAAAATTAACGTAATTTTTGTCTAACCTACAATTTTCTAAAAATTTAAATTAACAAATTAACGTAACTTTTGTCTAACCTACAAATTTCTAAAAATTTCAATTAAAAAATTAACGTAATTTTTGTCTCACCTACAATTTTCTAAAAATTTCAATTAAAAAATTAACGTAATTTTTGTCTAACCTACAATTTTCTAAAAATTTCAATTAAAAAATTAACGTAATTTTTGTCACACCTACAATTTTCTAAAAATTTCAATTAAAAAATTAACGTAATTTTTGTCTAACCTACAATTTTCTAAAAATTTCAATTAAAAAATTAACGTAATTTTTGTCTAACCTACAATTTTCTAAAAATTTAAATTAACAAATTAACGTAACTTTTGTCTAACCTACAAATTTCTAAAAATTTCAATTAAAAAATTAACGTAATTTTTGTCTAACCTACAATTTTCTAAAAATTTAAATTAACAAATTAACGTAACTTTTGTCTAACCTACAAATTTCTAAAAATTTCAATTAAAAAATTAACGTAATTTTTGTCTCACCTACAATTTTCTAAAAATTTCAATTAAAAAATTAACGTAATTTTTGTCTAACCTACAATTTTCTAAAAATTTCAATTAAAAAATTAACGTAATTTTTGTCACACCTACAATTTTCTAAAAATTTCAATTAAAAAATTAACGTAATTTTTGTCTAACCTACAATTTTCTAAAAATTTCAATTAAAAAATTAACGTAATTTTTGTCACACCTACAATTTTCTAAAAATTTCAATTAAAAAATTAACGTAATTTTTGTTTCACCTACAATTTTCTAAAAATTTTAATTAAAAAATTAACGTAATTTTTGTCTCACCTACAATTTTCTAAAAATTTCAATTAAAAAATTAACGTAATTTTTGTCTCACCTACAATTTTCTAAAAATTTCAATTAAAAACTTAACGTAATTTTTGTCTAAACTACAATTTTCTAAAAATGTAATTAAATTATGGAGATTTCGACTGTATCGAATCGCAGCAATATTCCTACATTCGCTAGTCCGTAATACAACAATGCACACACATATATATATATATATATATATATATATATGTAACTCAGGTCTTGATGAAGAGACAGAGCTTTTGGAATTTCCGGTTTAGTCAAATCCCTCTGTCTGCTCCTACCCCTTTGTCGAGGCTAAAACATGTCCCAGAGAGATAAGGATATCATGCCTTGCGTGAAAATCCACCGTGATAATATTTCTGACGGTTGGTGAATTCTCTCTCTTCCATGCTTCTGTCACACAGTCTTTATGGTTCATATATGTATATATAATATATACTGTATCACTGTACTGTTATATATATATATATATATATATATACACACACACACATATATATATGATCTTCCTTATTCTCTCGTGGTCGTATTCCTCGCTCTGTTTCTCGTGTGCTTTATCTCTCGACCCAATGTCGACGAGGGCGAATATAGAAACCTCCGTTGAGCCCCGACGCGCGCCAAGCAGCGTTGAAGGAGTGTCTCTCACCCCCCGGTAGATGAGACAAAGAGAAAGAAAGAGAGAGAGAGAGAGAGAAAGAGAGAATTTCATGTACAGAGAGAGCAAGGAGTGATCGATCACTCTCTCTCTCTCTCTCTCTCTCTCTCTCTCTCTCTCTCTCTCTCTCTCTCTCCCCCCTCTCCCGCGTACGTGTGAGTGTATTTTTTTCCATCGCATTTTCTCTCGACGCAGAAACGTATCTCGTCGTCTCGGTGGATTTTCCGTTGAGCTGGTCAGAACCCCAAAAACCACAAATCCCTGAGCACGAGTGGCTTATGAAAAAATATTCGAGGACCTCGTCTTGAAATTTAATAAAAAATATATATATATACCAACTCTATTCGGAGGGAGGAAAAAATGGTTGTAAATTAAATAGATATATATATAAAATTGTGAATAATAATAATAATAATAATACGAGCTAGTAAAAAATTCAATTTTTCAATTGATGATACAATTATTTTTTTTTACCACATATATGATATTTGACGTAACTTGAAATGTAAAATGAGAAAATATAAATTTTTTTAAATGTTTTTCTCTAGGGGTTAAATATTCTCGCCTCGTCCAATATCAGATATCGTAGAATTTTTCTCCACTTGAAAATTCCCTTGAGCCACGACAAGAATCTTCCATTTGTGGATTTTTATACAGAAATCGATATCACTGGTGGAAAGTGTTGCGATAACGCGCCACGGGAAAAAAAAAAAGTTAGTTTAAGGGTGACAAAGAAATAGATATATATTTATATTTTCTTCTCAAATTTCTTTACAATTTTCGTCTTATATATCTATATCTATTATACATCTAAGTCTATATATATATCCTATATATTATTTATATATATATATATATATCCTATATATTATTTATATATATATATCCTATATATGATTTATATATATATCCTATATATTATTTATATATATATATATATATCCTATATATTATTTATATATATATCCTATATATATAGTGCGAATTCGAACTCTATACGATTACCCGTCTATATTCCCGAATACACTTTATCTCTCTCTCTCCCTCTTTCTCTGCAGGGCATCATCATTTTTCTCTATCCTCGAGCTATTCCCGCGGGCCATTATACAGACCAAACTCCACATTTCTACTCTTGTGCGAATTCTCTTTTCTCTCTTTCTCATTACTCATCGTTCTATTCCGGTTCCTCTATTCCGGAAACTCGAAATAAGTTTCGAGTTTCATTTCCTCTCGTTTTGCGACTCCTCTCGTTCTATCTGACTCTATCGATCCCGGATACGTCAACATTACCGGTGTCTCTGGATCCTCTCATCTTCTTCGTACTCTCTTCGTTACTTCTTATCGTCAATTGCACTTTTCACACATTTAGAAAAATTTATTTATTCGAGTCAAAGAAATTTCATAATTTAATTATTTAAAAAAAAGGAAAATATTAATTTAAAAAAAATCTAATTTCACGTAATTTTTACAATTATTTTAGAACGGAAACGAAACAAAAATTACAAAATATAAAAAAGAAATTATATCGATCGAGTTAAATTGAGGAATTATTATTAACTTGGTATAAATGATAATGTAACAATGTCCTCGAGATTTCTCATTTTTTTTTTTTTTTTTCCAGTCGCGAATAATCGCTCGCCCACTTCTTTATTTATCGATTCGATAACATTTTTCTTTCGGTTCATGTGGGCTGCGAAATCGGCGCTGAGCTGTTCGCCTCTGTGTGTGTGTGTGTGTGTGTGTGTGTGTGTGTGTGTGGACGTCTCCGGGCTTTCCGGTGACTATTCGACGAGAGTGAAATGTGGTTGCACGTCCAAGGTTCAAGCTCGTATATTCATTTTCCATTGAGCCTTTTTCGTTCTCTCGCCATTTTATCCTTGCTTTTGATTTCTCTCTCTCTCTCTCTCTCTCTCTCTTTCTTTCTCTCTCTTTTGGCAACGACACGATTTTCTCCCCCCAGCAAAACTGTGTATTTTATGTAGTTCGTTGACCACCGAGGGAGAAAAACGGAAATGTGGCAAAAGCCAACTGTGATATATATATATATATAGATAAAAAAAAAACAAAAACAAAAAGATGGTGCGAACTGCGAACCAATCACTCAGGGAACAAGACACTCCCTATAGTTTTTTTTATCATTTTTTTTCCCTCGAGTCTTCATTTCTCTCTCTCTTTCTCTCTTTCTCTGTCCTATCGTCTTACACGAAGTTATCACAGAGAAGCCTTTTGACTTTGACGAAAGAAATCTGTGTGAGTGTTATTTGTACACAGACGTGAATTGACAGGAAGAAAGAATGAAACAGAAAATTTTTCGATTAATCATATAAGCTGATAAAAATTGTTATTTGAAAAAAATCGAAGAATAAGAAAATTTTAAATATTTGTAAATATTTGGAAAAAAAAATGTTAAATATATTTTTTTTTTTTATATTTAAATAATGTCAAATCGGTTAAAAAAAAACGTCAAATTGGCACGATAAAAATATGTGGTCAGATATTTCAAGGGAACTTTTTGAAGAGAGAGATAAAAAATCGTTTTGAGATACAAGACCGATTCTGTACATTGAGGGTCCCCGTCACTCAGTTACGAAACTTGGAGCGATAAAGTCTGTCACCTTCGACGTTGACCGAAGCAATTGCTCGAGCGGAGTATATACAGTCATCTACATATATATATATACATATATATGTATATATATATATATATATATATATATATATATATATGTATATATATGTATATATATGTATATATATATATATATATATATATATATATATATATATGTGTGTGTATATGTACATGTATATGTACATATAGACAGGGTTGAAAAAGGAAAGAGAGCAGAAAGAAAAGGGTCTATATAAATAAAAGCACGCTTGAAAGTAAAATCCTCAAGAAGGAAGTTTTCCCTGTAGACTAAAAGAGTTTTCCTCCCTCGGGTCTTCTTGATAGAGGGAGGAGACCTCGAGAACGGGGCGAGAAGCGACGGGGGTAACATGGAGCTTTCGGGCGGAAAACATTGACGAGACGACGACGTAGACGACGAGAAAAGACGCAGATGTGGAAAAAGCCGAGAGGGAGTTTTTCCACAAGGATCAAAGGACATTTCGCAAGTCAAAATGGCACAGTTATCGGATCCTCAAGTAAATTATTTAAAAAAATTACTGGTAAAATTTTATTGTTGAAAAAAAAATCTGTGACAAAAAAAGAAAGACTTTTTTTAAAGGTGTAGAAATTTTCTTATTTTCTTCGTAATCGTTAAATCTTCAAAATGCTGATCGGACCATTAGTCTACGATTTTATTTCAATTTTTTACACATTTAAAAAATTGTAGCCATGAATTTAAACCAAATTTTAGTGATGTCAAAAAATCCTTTTAGGACCCAAAATAAATAAATATGTCAGGATGAGTCAAACGGTTTTTTCTTTTATTTTCGTTATTTCGGGCTGCCCTTTTCAACCTGCACGTGATATATTTAGAGGAAAAAAGAAGAAAAAAAAAAAACGTTAAAAAATTTCAAATATTCAATCCCGGAGGGCAAACACGAGAGTTATGTTCTCCGGTTCGAAAATTTCCTCTCTCACGCAGGAACAAAAAAAAAACGACCTCTCGCTGTTTCGTTCCATGGTCGTCGATTAGTGCGTTTTTTTTTTTTTTTTGTTGTTTTCCTTTTTTTTTTACGACCCTCGTTACTCTCAACGTTTTCGTTGATGAATTTTCGTCCCGTTGCCCATTATTTATATGCATGGACACTTGATGGATAAATCTTTAGTCACGAGACTATACGCTGTAAATTTTTATCGTTTCTCATATATATAACTGATCGCTATGATACGATAGCGAGACTATATAGTGGTAATTTGTATCATTCCTCATATGTATATATATATATATATATATATATATATATATGAGGAATGATAAAAATTATATATATGTATATGAGGAATGATAAAAATTATATATATTTCTATTTACATTTATGTATACATAAATGGCAGCTAATGGCAATCGATAACTTGTCACACAAAAATACGCACATCACAAAAATCTCTTATACAGATTTTTTAAAAATAGAACTTCCGCTCAGAAATAATAAATAATTTTGTCATGCAATCGATTAATTCTTCTTCCTGTTGAACTCTTAGTGAAAAAAGAATATAAATTCACCTGCGTCATGTTTACACTCATATGTCAAAGACTCCCAATGTCAACGCTAACAAAAGATATATATATATATATATATATATATATATATATATATATCAGCACACAAAAGCTCTCGGCATGCATAAATCGTACGTTAGAGATATGCGTCGTCACGAAACGTATTTTTCCGCACAGCTTCGACTTACCGAAAGAGATTACTTTAGACAGTATATATATATATATATATATATAGAAAATTCTTGCGTAAATAAAAAAAATCGCGACTCTCGCTATGTTTAAAATATATTCTCATTTTTGTATGTTTGTATGTTTGAATGTTTTCAAAATTTTGAAAAAAATTATGAAAACAAAAAAATTGATACCAAAAATTTAACAATTTATATGCTAAATATTTTACTAATTTTTTTGTTCGAAAGTTAAATTCGAAAGCCTCGTCAGCGTATTTAACCGTTTCCGTTCAAAAATGGGTCTTTCATGTCATTTTTTTATGGATCAGGTGCCATTTTTCACATGGTATGGAAGGGGGTACAAAGTTCAAAGTACATTGTCAAATTTTCACAGATTTTTAGAACGACTTTGAGTAGGGGAAAAAATCGTTAATGTCGAAAGATCCATTTTTGTATGGATCAGGTGTCATTTTTCACCTGGTATGGAAGGGGTACAAAGTTCAAAGTACATTGACAAATTTTCACAGATTTTTAGAACGACCTTGAGTAGGGGAAAAAATCGTTAATCTCGAAAGATCCATTTTTGTATGGATCAGGTGCCATTTTTCACATGGTATGGAAGAGGGTACAAAGTTCAAAGTACATTGACAAATTTTTAGAACGACTTTGAGTAGGGGAAAAAGTCGTTAATCTCGAAAGATCCATTTTTGTATGGATCAGGTGCCATTTTTTACATAGTATGAAAGGGGGTACAAAGTTCAAAGTACATTGACAAATTTTTAGAACGACTTTGACTAGGGGAAAAAGTCGTTAAATTCGAAAGACCCATTTTTGTATGGATCAGGTGTCATTTTTCACATGGTATGGAAGGTGGTACAAAGTTCAAAGTACATTGTCAAATTTTCACAGATTTTTAGAACGACCTTGAGTAGGGGAAAAAATCGTTAATCTCGAAAGATCCATTTTTGTATGGATCAGGTGCCATTTTTCACATGGTATGGAAGGGGGTACAAAGTTCAAAGTACATTGACAAATTTTTAGAACGACTTTGACTAGGGGAAAAAGTCGTTAAATTCGAAAGACCCATTTTTGTATGGATCAGGTGTCATTTTTCACATGGTATGAAAGGTGATACAAAGTTCAAAGTACATTGACAAATTTTCACAGATTTTTAGAACGACCTTGAGTAGGGGAAAAAATCGTTAATCTCGAAAGATCCATTTTTGTATGGATCAGGTGCCATTTTTCACATAGTATGAAAGGGGGTACAAAGTTCAAAGTACATTGACAAATTTTTAGAACGACTTTGACTAGGGGAAAAAGTCGTTAAATTCGAAAGACCCATTTTTGTATGGATCAGGTGTCATTTTTCACATAGTATGAAAGGGGGTACAAAGTTCAAAGTACATTGTCAAATTTTCACAGATTTTTAGAACGACCTTGAGCAGGTGAAAAAATCGTTAATCTCGAAAGATCCATTTTTGTATGGATCAGGTGCCATTTTTCACATGGTATGGAAGGGGGTACAAAGTTCAAAGTACATTGACAAATTTTTAGAACGACTTTGACGAGGGGAAAAAATCGTTAATCTCGAAAGATCCATTTTTGTATGGATCAGGTGTCATTTTTCACATAGTATGAAAGGGGGTACAAAGTTCAAAGTACATTGTCAAATTTTCACAGATTTTTAGAACGACCTTGAGTAGGAGAAAAAATCGTTAATCTCGAAAGATTCATTTTTGTATGGATCAGGTGCCATTTTTCACATGGTATGGCGGGTTAATTTATCCACCGCATATTACAACATACAAGATAATCCAAAACTAATTTTATTATTCTGTACAATACGTTGTATAGTTTCGTTGAAATTTCCCAACATGATACAGATAGATAGACAGCTCGAAATATTGTTTCAAGCTGTAATATTGAGCTGTACAGTTCTCTCATCCGTTTTGAGGGCTTGTTTCTTTGTTTCTCTACTCGTTCTCGGGCTTACTACGTGTCACGACTCCGTCTTCTATATGACTGTGCGTTTGCATGGGGAGAAAACGCGATCGAGTTTTCACATCACGTTTCCTTATTTCAGGAAGGGTGTGAGACTGCAAATACATACGAAACGATCGAGTGATCCTATATATCCTGCAATGGGAGGAACTTGTAGTCCTGGAACCACTTTTGCGCACGCACGCACACACACACACATATATATATATATATATTTATTTATTTATATACGTATATATATATTTAAATATATATATATATATCTATATATTTATATATATATAGTGCGTGTATATAAGATATATATCTAATATAATATAAATCGCATGTACATACATCACGTATATTGGACACGGTCAGTACTTGGTTGGGTAACCGCTCAGTCATGCACTGACTGCCACATCAAATCGCTGATCGGCAAATAATTTTTCTAGAACCTGATGGCGATTCCCCCTGTAGAAACATCAAATACGGTCGAAAGAACTGGATATATATTAGCGCAGGATTTTTCCCAATTTCCCCTCGTGCCAATTTGATTCAGCAGTTACGCCCGAGTCGGGCGTGGATGCCGCACGGACTCCCAGAAGGGTCACAGGAAACGGTAAAAACATTGAACTGTAGAGAAGGGATTGAGGAAGTAGAGAGAAGGCTCGTAAAACCCTGAAAGGGTCTATGTTGGAATAACACAAATAAAACGAAAACTTCTATATATTTGATATATATATATATATATATATATATATATATATATATATATGTGTGTGTGTGAGTACATATACGTATATGGGGGATATATATATCCTGTATAATGTACATATATATTTATATATATATATAAGTACATATTCGTATATGGGGGATATATATATTCTGTATAATGTACACACACACATATATATATATTTTACATGACTATTGAGATGTATTGAGAAAGGGCCAAGTCAGTTTTTACTGACTTGCTTTTGCGAAGAGAGAACGAACGAGGAGGAACCCTACTGTACTTCGTGAAAAGACCATAGAGCGAATGAAGGACACAGAGAAGAGCCGTGGGAGTTTGTAAAATCGATGCGAGCGCTCGCGTCAAGTCTCTCTTGGCGGGGATCTCGCTGTACTAACTAAAGGTACCGAGTACACAAGACACGTGGAAGGACGAAGAGTGAGCTCTGAAATGAGAGCCCTGCATGTTGATTACACACACGCACATATATATATGTATATATAAAATATAATACATACGTGTATATATATATGTATGTATTATATTTTATGTAAATTTATATGCATATATTTATTTACACGGTCGCTACGTCCTTATTATATGCGGAGATGGGTTCGCTTATATCAATCTCCAAATCAATGAGGGGACGGACCTCTCGCGGAAATTACTATAACCTCAGTTGACCTTGAGTGAGGAAATTGTTACGAGGCCAGTGTAGTGCATTATGAGACACTCGTAACATCCATTAATTCATGGACAACTTCCTCGCTACTTTTACTCTTTTCATTATGCAATTGCACGATGATAAAAAAAAATATGCATTTTTTTCGCTTACCATTATCGCACATAATCAGGCAAAGTAATTGAGCGAGGATATTTTTTTTTATACGAAACAAAAGAGGAGACAAGAGTTAATTACAAAAACGTTAATTTATCGAAAGGGAAAAGTTAATCTCTCGTCGAGTAAATATTCGTGATCGTGAACGTTTCGATATCGTATTTGAAACAGTAAAGAAGAAGGATGAGAGAAACTGAAGAAACGACGTGAAAAAGATACTGGGATAACCTTACACGTTCCGGGGAGATACAACTTGTTTTCCAAACGTTTAATCATGACGAAACTTTGCTTGTTTAGCCTCGACGAAGTTTCCTATCGGAGCCAATGCAATTGACAATTAATCGCATCCCGAAGGGACTCGAGATATTTGGATTTCATTCGAGTTTAATTGGAGTTAAAAAAAAAAAAATCGATTTTGTTTATTTTATTATTTATCAAATTTCGTTATAAATTAAAAAATTATTTACAAAGTTACACCAATTCTGATTAATGGGAATTTATATTCTGAATTATATTTATCGTCAATTTCTCAATTTTAACGACAAGTTTTTACGATCCATCGCTTAAACAATCGTTAAAATTTGTATTTAATTCAAATTTACTTTTAATCGCGTTATTTTAATTTTTTTAAAATTTTATTACGAGAATACTCAATGACAAATTGACAATAAATTTTGTGTGAATATTGACCTTTAATTTTAGTAAATTAAAATTTATCATTGAGATAATTTCTTTGTGAAATTTGTCAATGAATTTCTGTATCAATTGACAATTATTCCTTCGAATAATTAATTATCCAATCAATGAAAATTAATTAAATTTACTCTGCAAATATTCTCTATTAGCCTTTCATTGGGCATTTGCTCATTCTACCGTTTGGCCCACCAAGTATTTCTTTCATCGTTTCAATTTAACATTCGTGTCATCGTCACAGCTTTCGTAAATTTTGAGCCAACAAATATCCTCGACACGCCGAGCACGTGTCACAAAATGTAAAAAAATTTACAAAAAGACAGCCAGTCTTGTCGAGATGAATAACCTGAGCGGTCTCGTGCGAGAAACTGCATGAGTGATTTTAGAACGAGAATGAGAAAATTAGAGGAAAATGTGAAAAGGGGTGATAAAATAAGATTGTCATATACGTTATAGATATAGATATAGATATAGATCTACGTCATAGATACAGTCAGGAAGTGAGAAAATCGTAACATGCATTTTAACGATTAGTGAGAAAACGGGGCACACCGACCTCTCTCACATGTGAGCTGTTCAAGCTCTTGAGTGGTATCTCGTTTAACCTTCTTCTATTAATATAATCGCGGAACGTAAGCGAACACGCTCTCACGTAGCGAAAGAGTAGCATCGGGCAACGCGGAGGTGAACGAGCTGAGAAATCAGAGACGAGTGCAAAACATATATATATATATATATTTAACAGACAATACAGTAAAAACTCCAACAGGTCATGCTTTTTGTATTCCTTCATCGATCGAAGAATAAACTGATCAAAGTTCCCCCTCCATAAAAACTGAACGCACCCACCGTGTAGCGTTGCGGCGAGGAAAAAAGTGAGGGAAAGCGGCGCAGTAGCTCACGGCGCATAGTGGTGGGGACGGGTGGGCGTGTCAGTCGGGAGTGGAAGTGGGGGAAATCGTGGAACATATGAACGGGCAGCAATCGAGTTTGTACTGTACGTGTATATTTTCGTATAAATATATATATATATGTATCTTCTATACATATTTTACTCTATATATATACATGTATATATTGTAAAATAATATATATCGATGGTCCATTGTCAGAAAGACGTATAAGCATAGCTTGTAGCACACTCCATGCCCCCTTTTAATTTTGGGCCATCGATAGGTGGAGGGGGATAAACTAAAGCTAAAGCTAGAATTTCTCTCGTCGCTTTTAATCGCGTCACTTTATGCTGGGAATCCACAAAAGCTGCTTCTATATGTGGCTCGCCACATACGAGACTATGTAAAAACTGTAACTCTCTCACATACATTGGGGCTCACCCCCTCTCTCTCTCTCTCTCTTTCTCTCTCTCTCTCTCTCTCTCTCTCTCTTCGTTTTTCCGGCAAACAGCAGTCCTCGAAGTTTCGCGGTATGGGTGAACATTTCAGCGAGATCTCGAAACAAACGACCGGGAAAAAGAGGACAGAGAGAACAATACAGTTAAAGAAAGGGAAGAAAGAGAAACGTTTGGATATTTACTGCTCTCGGGTAAAATTTAAGTGTCAACCCACTTCATTCAACAATGACAAAATGGTGACAAATTGTTAATAGTGTCGATGACAGCTCATTTTTTTTTTACCTGGACATTTCTCCACATTCACACATTTTCATTCGTCTGTCGACAAAGTCCTCAAATTTCATTTTTTTTTAGATCGAATATTTTTGGCAACTATCATAGATTTGATAAATTTTACTTTAAATCGATTTTATAATATTATATAACGTAATAATAATAATAATAATAATAATACATGAAATTTTTATATTTTCCGGATAAAAAAAACTATAATTGTAATTGTTGTTAAATCAAAGAATCGCGTAATGTTGATCCAATATTTACTTTTCATAACTATTTTTCTCCCTAAAATGATCTATCAATTAGTCATCATACATTTTAAATCTTTTACTGTAAACAAAAGATCCATTTTTTAACAATGACAAAATGGTGACGAATTGTTAATAGTGTCGATGACAGCTCATTTTTTTTTTACCTGGACATTTCTCCACATTCACACATTTTCATTCGTCTGTCGACAAAGTCCTCAAATTTCATTTTTTTTTAGATCGAATATTTTTGGCAACTATCATAGATTTGATAAATTTTACTTTAAATCGATTTTATAATATTATATAACGTAATAATAATAATAATAATAATAATAATAATAATAATAATACATGACATTTTTATATTTTCCGCATAAAAAAAACTATAATTGTAATTGTTGTTAAATCAAATAATAATTCGTAATGTTGATCCAATATTTACTTTTCATAACTATTTTTCTCCCTAAAATGATCTATCAATTAGTCATCATACATTTTAAATCTTTTACTGTAAACAAAAGATCCATTTTTCAACAATGACAAAATGGTGACAAATTGTTAATAGTGTCGATGACAGCTCATTTTTTTTTACCTGGACATTTCTCCACATTTACACATTTTCATTCGTCTGTCGACAAAGTCCTCAAATTTCATTTTTTTTTAGATCGAATATTTTTGGCAACTCTCATAGATTTGATAAATTTTACTTTAAATCGATTTTATAATATTATATAACGTTATAATAATAATAATAATAATAATAATAATAATAATACATGACATTTTTATATTTTCCGGATAAAAAAAACTATAATTGTAATTGTTGTTAAATCAAAGAATCGCGTAATGTTGATCCAATATTTACTTTTCATAATTATTTTTCTCCCTAAAATGATTTATCAATTAGTCATCATACATTTTTGATCCAAATTCTCGTTTAGAATAAAAAAATAAAATTTACTCCATAACTCAAACACTTTTACTGTAAACAAAAGATCCATTTTTTAATAATGACAAAATGGTGACAAATTGTTAATAGTGTCGACGACAGCTCATTTTACTTGATGAATTACTTAATCAGCCACTTACAATTAGGGAGAGGAGACAGAAGGGGATGCGATGTATATATATATATATATAGAGAGAGAGAGAGAAATTTAGCGAACCATCCTTGAGACCGGACCGTTTTGATATTCTCAAGCTACTTTACATATATATATGTGTATGTGTGGGGGGGGGGGTTGTTTGTGGCGGTTTAGGGACCACGTAATTACGCGGTCTTGTTACGGTCAGCCGGTGCAACATGCATTGTGTCAAAGAGTAAAACCGGAACAATATACTGACGACGAGTTTGCAGAAAATGAGGAGAAAGACCGAGAGATCGAAAAAAGAGCAAAAACGAGCGAAATAAAAAGCTCCCATGTGCCTTTCTTTTTTTTTTTTTTTTTGTCTTTTGTAAAAAAACATAGACACACGTGGAACTCCACGAGAGAGAGAGAGAGAGAGAGCTCGACACATTGAAAGAATATGAGAGACAATGAAAAGCGAATCAAAAAGAGCTCAGAGTATGAGGATTCCCAGCAAAATGAGATTTTCTTTGAATAATCGAGTTTGTTGCATAATTTATGTTTGTCGTCCAACCCCTCGAAATCCAATATTCTTATTTTAAAGGACATGCGACTTGTACCATTTATTTTGAACGATTTATTTAAAGTGGTAAAATCCGATATAGAGAATTATTAGAGAATTATTTTAAATGTTATTAATCGCTCTCGAATTTAGAGTGCAAAATATAAATTGAAAAAATTCTTACAGTAGAGATAATTTAACGATCAAAACAGTATAATTAACTTATATAATTTTTTTTAGTTAATAAAAATTTATCAACATTTTGATTTCCTTCACCAGTCATTGCCTCGATATAGAATTATTAGAGAATTATTTTAAATGTTATTAATCGCTCTCGAATTTTGCAGTGCAAAATATAAATTGAAAAATTTCTTACAGTAGAGATAATTTAACGATCAAAACAGTATAATTAACTTATATAATTTTTTTTAGTTAATAAAAATTTATTAACTTTTTGAATTCTTTCATTTTGCTTCGAGCTAAAATTAAGGGAAAGTCTTTTTAATTTTCTTCTTTGTGGCTAATAAATAAATTAATTTACCTAACCGGAAGTAAAGCTTGATGGCCAATTACTTCGAAAAAAAGAGCTTCCGGTATAGTGACGAAACTGTGTGTACGAATTTGACATAAAAGGGGATGACAATTGTCAACTCGGAACTTTGCCCTTGTATACAGGGAGGAGCATCGGAAAATCCGGAACTGGTGTCTGATTAACGACGTACATTATTTCCCTCTGTCCCCACCTCTCAATTCTTGTCTCTCGTTGGGTTCGTTAAGTTTGCTCGACTACGCGTTAACAAATCCTTTTGTGTGACGAAGAGAAGGCGCGAGCTTGAGTGCCAAGCTCGCCCTTTATCGTCTTTTGTTGGATTTAATTTTTTTTTTTTTCTTTAGGGTTTTCCCTTCCATGTATTCTTAATTTGCCTTGGAAACGGAGGAAACAAAGAAAGAGAGAGAGAGAGAGAGACGAGAAGCAGGGCGATGGGTTCGTGTCGCTCGAAATCTCGTCTTTGTCTAATTAACCCAATTTAAGATCTCGCTCTCTTTGCCATCAACCAGAGCACTCTTCTTCTCATTCTCCTCCCAGCTGGCTTCAGCCAGTCTTCACTTTCCGCACGAGCAAGAAATCGATAAAATTCTCTCTTTTTTTTCTTCTTCTATTCGTAATTCTCTCGGTCACGAGAATTATTCAATTCTTTATAACATTTTGATAAAATTTTCCTATCATAATGCGATAAAATTTCTCTGAATTAAATAATAAATGTAAATTATATAAAGATATAATATAAATATAAGAGATCAAATTTAAATTATTATTTTTCTCTTATTGCCATCAGTAAGCAGTAATTAGAGTTTTTCCGATTGGTAAATAGTGAAAATCCAGCTGTGCTGTTGAATATAACGAGCAAACAGCCAAAACCGAGACGGAGATGTGAAAAAAAAAAGTTTTTTCCGCCTATCAGTAGTAAAGTTACTTTTTAGTCAGACACTTTTCAAATTACGTAATTATTTGCAGAATAAATTGAAAAGAGAAAAAGAAAAATGCCGGGGGGGGGGAATGTTTATAAAGTGATGTGGAAAAAGTGGTTACATAACGAAATAGGATTTGATCGAATGTACTCCAAAGAGAGAGAGAGAGAAAGAGAGAGAGAGAGAGAGAGAGCGCAATCAATTGTTTACTTTGCACGGGTCAGTCGTGACGCTAGCGCGTAGTTTTGTACTTGAAACGACGAGCCGAGGTCATGCATTGATTCCACTACAAACTCAATATCTATTATATTATATTATATTTATATTTGGTGACGGATAAAAAAAATCTTGACAATTTCGTAATTTTTCAGGAAACCATAAAATGCTGATAGTAGAGCTTTTTTTTTTTTTTTTTTATCAGACTTTTATAGCGTATTAATTTGCCATATTACGCGAGAGGCTCGTGCGTTAAGTCGTTAACGTCACGTATAGTGATCCCTTAGGTAGAGGCAATTTATAGACCATTCCACAGTGTCACACAGTAGAATAACCCAATTTTGGTCAGACACTGTTCGAAGGTCTAAAAAAAAAAAAGGAATCGCCAAAAATTCATTACGATTATTTCGTTATCTCGTTTTTTCACTTTAACGATGACAAATTGGTTTATAAGTATTATTATTATTATTCGAAAAAACTAAAATTCATTCGTTAAAAAAAAAATTTGTCGCCCACAAATTTAATTATGGGAATGCGATTTTTTTTCAAAGTTTTTTTTTTTTTTTTTTTCTCTTTTACCATTGACAAGAATGAATAAATGAATGAATAAAATAGCTACGATGTATACAAATTTATCTTACATGAAAGAATAAAATAAACGTGAAATAAATTTCCATTAATTGACTTGATGATTTATTATCGCATTCAGTGTTTGCTATGACGCAGACGAAAAATATGCAGTCTCTTGAGAGTCATTATGTAAAAGAGTGAGTCGTATTCTAACCCCCCCCCCCCCCCCCCCCCCCCTCCCCTCACCGCTCGCTCTCCCTCTCTCTTGTCCCTACTTTTATAAAAGAGATCAAATATATAGTCGATTAAATATATATTTTCGACAACGAGAGTATACGTACTCTCGAGGAAGGTCTTGAATCGTCCCCTCTTGACTCGTACAATCGTCCTTTTAAATTCCATTAAATTATAATTATTTGCATTAAATTTTTTTTTTTTTTTCGAAACTCCGAACATTCATAAAAAATGATAAATTTTTTTAAAGAATATATACTCTGTGCCTCGCAGTGTGACAAATAATTAATTTCGCGATAATTAACGTAAGGTCAACGTAAGAGTACAACGTACAAAAATATAATTGATTTCGAATTATACTTAAATGCCCATTAAAATTCATTTATGTTTTGCATAAATTTTGCCATTTTTTAACTGTAACGATAATATTTGAATTAACAAAATTCGTCAATTTGAATATATCAATTTCCTTTTCTTTTTTTTTTTTTTTCAAATTAGATCTACGTTGAAATTGCATCAATTTTCAAACTTGGTATTTTATTTAACGAGAAAATGCTCGTTGAGGCTTGCAAACATTTTCGATCGACCGTGTCTGACGAGTTGCTGGATTCTTGAACGAACCATGTACCTATATATGACATGCAATGTATACCTATATATATATATATATATATATATATATATATATATGTATATATACATATACATACATATATACATGTATTGTAGCGAATAGTTTATTATTCGAAAGTTTGAAAAGTACATACGATCGGCTCTATATACCATTGAACATATTATACTCTGTATGTACTCGTTAAATATCGTATGTATATGTAGACGCTGCAGTTTCAGTTGAGCTATATAGTCGGCTTGGGTAAGAAGATAAAGCTAAGCCAGTGTAAAAAAAAAGGGGGGGCTTCACGATGCGAAGCAACGAAACATCGCGTTAAAAGTCTCCCGAGGCAAATCTCAAGAATTAAAGAATACCGAGAGTTTAGGTGAAAAAAAAAATATTCTCATAAAAATATATAGCTGCTTGTGGAAAAAAATTGATTCGCCCCCCTCCCTTTTTTTTTTTAGTAATATGAGTTATTTTTCTAGAGTATACAAAGCGACAGTAACTCTTGAAAAAAAAAAAAAAAATGTCAAGAACGTCTTGAGAAATTGAATTAAGATCTTCGTCGTAAGGATTCATAGTATTATCTTAACTGTATCTACCATAGTGTGACCGAGTATAGAAATCTACGGGGATATAAACGGAATAAACGCCCGAGGAAATTGCACCGAACCAAATTTATTGCAACTTAATTTGTTGTATGAATTTAAATGCAATTTATTAAGAATCTCTTTTTTTTTACGATTTAAATGTATTTTCATTGCTAACTCAAGGCTAAAAAATATCCTCGGATAACAAATTTAAATGCAATTTATAAAAAATCTCTTTTTTTTTGTACGATTTAAATGTATTTCCGTTACTAACTCAACGCTAAAAAATATCCTCGGATAAAAAATTTAAATGCAATTTATTAAGAATCTCCTTTTTTTTACGATTTAAATGTATTTCCGTTACTAAATCAACGCTAAAAAATATCCTCGGATAAAAAATTTAAATGCAATTTATAAAAAATCTCTTTTTTTTTGTACGATTTAAATGTATTTCCGTTACTAACTCTACGCTAAAAAATATCCTCGGATAAAAAATTTAAATGCAATTTATTAAAAATCTCTTTTTTTTTTACGATTTAAATGTATTTTCATTGCTAACTCAACGCTAAAAAATATCCTCGGATAAAAAATTTAAATGCAATTTATTAAGAATCTCTTTTTTTTTTTTACGATTTAAATGTATTTCCGTTACTAAATCAACGCTAAAAAATATCCTCGGATAAAAAATTTAAATGCAATTTATAAAAAATCTCTTTTTTTTTGTACGATTTAAATGTATTTCCGTTACTAACTCTACGCTAAAAAATATCCTCGGATAAAAAATTTAAATGCAATTTATTAAAAATCTCTTTTTTTTTTACGATTTAAATGTATTTTCATTGCTAACTCAACGCTAAAAAATATCCTCGGATAAAAAATTTAAATGCAATTTATTAAAAATCTCTTTTTTTTTTTTACGATTTAAATGTATTTCCGTTACTAAATCAACGCTAAAAAATATCCTCGGATAAAAAATTTAAATGCAATTTATAAAAAATCTCTTTTTTTTTGTACGATTTAAATGTATTTCCGTTACTAACTCTACGCTAAAAAATATCCTCGGATAAAAAATTTAAATGCAATTTATTAAAAATCTCTTTTTTTTTTACGATTTAAATGTATTTTCATTGCTAACTCAAGGCTAAAAAATATCCTCGGATAAAAAATTTAAATGCAATTTATTAAGAATCTCTTTTTTTTTACGATTTAAATGTATTTCCGTTACTAAATCAACGCTAAAAAATATCCTCGGATAAAAAATTTAAATGCAATTTAGTAAAAATCTCTTTTTTTTTACGATTTAAATGTATTTCCGTTACTAAATCAACGTTAAAAAATATCGTCGGATAAAAAATTTACCTGCCCTCAAAAAAAGCCCAACAACGATAAACAATAATTAATTCGCTGGTCAATACCATTTTGTATCGCCACGTTGAAATACACAGTGTGGTCAGGTCACTGGTGACCCAGGTGTAGATCAAAAAGGGTTAATAACTGAATAAAAAAATCATTTTGCATAACTCAGGAATAATCCAAAAAAAAAAAAATTTTTAAATGAATTCCTGAAAATTTGAAAAATCCTCAAACATCTGGCATAGCCTGTCTCTGTGTGTAAATATACGTCATGTGATATCCCCCCATGAATGGAAACGCCGGTGTTGTCAGCCTAACGTGGTCGGGTCGAATCGACCGACGGAACTTTCATCCTCGTTCACTCTCACATTGTCGTTTTTTTCCTCGAGCATTAGTTTTCATTTTTTTTTTTTGTTTTCTTTCTCGATCATATTTACCGCACTACTTACCATAGTTATGTTATAAAATTCGGCCAATTTTTGCTGCAAAGCGCGTGCGACTGTTGAAATATCAGCAGCAGCAGCAGCAGCGAGAACAGCGCTAGTAGTGAAAACGGCTCTGCAGTAGATCGTGTAAGCATGCACATAGGCACGAATAACGGAAGAGCGCGAGACAGACAGAGAGAGAGAGAATGACAGAAAGACAGAGAGAAAGAGAGAGAGAGAGAGAGAAATAGATAGAGGGCGCACACGTCACACACTTAACCGCAGGAGGGAAACGAGCAACGTTGCCGTTACTTTTACCGTCATGGCAGTAGAAAAAGTCGTACCGGCATTATTGTTTTTTTTTTTTTTTTTTTCCTACTTCTTATTCTTCGAAATGTTTTGACGATTTTTTTAACGCTCTCCGGCGTTTCTCTGCTGGCTATACGGCCAATACTGCTTGGACTCATAGACAGACGTTGGGTTTGCTCGGCTGCAGCGATTCGATGCTCTCGCGCGCATGTTCCATGCAACCCTCTTTTTGTACTGGCGGGGATTGCTGCGGTGCGGGGGGGTGGGGGGGTGGGGAGTGGGGATTTCCAACATGAGGGGTGAAAAGCGTGCTCGCCGGGATCAGTGGTGGAGGAAGAGGATGGCTGGCGGGGGGGGGGGGGGGGGGGTAGGAAGAAACCGGGAACTGCAGCAATATTACGCCAGGGATGACGAGGGGTTGGTCTCGCCAACAACTCGTCGAGCTTAAACTTTACTTAAGAAGCTTTTCAAATCGCTTTGAGCCTCAATTATTCACGATCCGGTATACTCAAGGCATCGTATATATAGAGATATATATATATATATATATATATATATATATATTCAATATATGTTTGGACTTTTTGGACTATTGAGATGTTTCACTCAAATGAACGTACTTTGGGGTTGAAATGATAAACTTTTATTTAGAGCAAAAGGATAATCAGATGATTTGTATATTTAATGTTTTGTTGGGTTTTTTGAGGGGTTGGCTTAAGATTTACTCATTGATAAGTTGATGGTAACATTTCAATTGTGCAAAGGGAAATTAATTTTTAAAAATAGGATTGATGGAGAAATTATTGCTCTTGATGGTTTTTAGCCACTTTAGAAATATTTTTTTCATGGCTTGATAGAAATATTTGAATTTTACGAAAGGGAATTAATTTTTTTAGGGGATTTTTTAATGATATTAATGAGATGGTTTCAAGAATTTTTGGGTAATTGGGATTGCTAAAACTTGGAATTTTGGATAATTGGAGCTTTTAGATATTGATAAAGATTTTATTGAATTTAGAGTCAGTTTGAGTAGGGGCAGATTTTTTATATCAAGGGTTATCGAGCTTATCGACAAGAAGAAGACCTGCGAGCTCGTAGTGACATCTGTGAGGGTCTGAGACCTCTTGGAAATGATATTACCCACGACCGGTAAGGTCCGAGCAAAAAGTGTCTGATCGACTGAGACAATTAGTAGAAAAAGAGCTTGCAAGTGCTGACATCTCTCTGTGAGATGATTTTTCGCTCTAGCTGTGCGTAATATTGATTTCTTATCTGCTACTATGTATTTGATTAGCGTCCCTCGCCCTTGTCATCGCGAAATGACGAATCGTGGGTTACGGGAAACTCGGGGCATGCGCAGACAGTAGAAAAGGACATTACTGGTCAGACATCCTTCGTCGACCATAAATTCAATTTTCCTCTTTTTTTTTTTGATGGAAAATTACGTTCTAATGCAAACTACGCCCAGACAATTATTTATCCGAATAAAATTAATTATTTAAACATTTTTATTGAGAGCTCAACGAAAATTTCTTTAACATAAAAATACCAAAATTTAGCAAAAATAAAACAAATCTTTATATTTGCACTAAATTTTTTTTATTTCGCAATAAATTGTCATTCATAGAATTTATACAGCTCACCAAATTGATATTCAAAAACAAAAACTCACTTTTTAGATATTATATTCAACAATGTATTTGATTAGCGTCCCTCGCCCTTGTCATCGCGAAATGACGAATCGAGGGTTACGGGAAACTCGGGGCATGCGCAGACAGTAGAAAAGGCCATTACTGGTCAGACATCCTTCATCAACCATAAATTCAATTTTCCTCTTTTTTTTTTTTTTTATGGAAAATTACGTTCTAATGCAAACCACGCCCAGACAATTATTTATCCAAATAAAATTATCTATTGAAACATTTTTATTGAGAGCTCAACGAAAATTTCGTTAACGTAAAAATACCAAAATTTAGGAAAAAATAAAACAAATCTTTATATTTGTACTAAAAAAAATTTATTTCGCAATAAATTTTCATCCATACAATTTGTACAGCTCACAAAATTGATACTCAAAAACAAAAACTCACTTTTTACATATTATATGGGCAATTTAATGCAGAAAGAATAAAAATATGCTAAAAAAAAAAAAATTGTAAAAATAAATTGTCTCTGATGTTTTATTTTTATTGGCAGCCAGAAAAAATTTCTAACGACCGTCAATGTGATTAAGAGTTGTATAGATTTTCGTCACAATGAGCTATAATGATTTTAATATTAGATTTGTCTTCCGTCATATGTCAGTGATTTGTTTTTGTTTTTTTTTTTCTGTTTTGGACGTTTGCCAGCGTTCGTCACGAAGTTTCGGTGTCGAGAAGACTCATTTGTATTTCAAGGGCACGGCGATACCGTCGCATCGATCGTTCTCTATGCCACAGTTCGCCTTCAATACACTTTTCTTTATAGCCTGACGATAATTTTTGACATGAGTAATAAATTTCAACCAAATACCGATCATCTCGATCATGTACCATTTTTTCATATTTTCTTCAACTGCAGCGACAATTTTTTCATCATTTTCATCACCATAATCGTTTTCCTCGTCATCGACAATTTCTTCCTCATTTATATTTTCTTGCTTCAATGGACTTGGAAATTTTTCGAGACTTGCTGATGAGTATAATTTATTCAAAGTATCCTCATTTTTTAATAGCACACGACGTACCGTTCCTTTGCTAATTTCTACGAGACGTCGAAAACGATCGTTTCCTCGTTCATTTAATAAAATATCTAAATAACATTCCTGCTTTGTACTCGGCTCATTTTTTAACGATGACTCATCGCTATTGTTGACGATAAATTCGTGCATATCGTCGATCGTTGAGAAACGATTTATCTCAGCGAAACCGTCAAAATTGCCGTGATACTCACGTACTCGGAGCTCGAGGAGAAGCTGATTGTCTTGGCTCGATGAGGATTGATCGGTTTCACTTGAAATCGGCAGATCGTCGTCTTGAAATTTTTTTTAAATTTCAAATAATTATTTTAATATATAATAAACAAAAAAAATATAATAATTGAAAAATTAATCATTGAAAAATACGATAAATATTGGAAAAAAATATATATAATATTTTAATTTATATATTTCGTAAATATTTAGTTTTTTTTTTTTTTTTTTACCGGAAGGTGATATGACCTTTACGATTATTCCGGAATTTGGCAAATTATCATCGTGATTGTAATCAGTATCGTACAGCCCGGGTAATTGTGGACCAATTTCATTAACAACTGGCTCCTGCGTGATATCCTCGTCGTCCTCCTTATCACTGTCGTACTCGTCCCGATTGGCAAACCAATTATTGCCATTGCTACGAGACTGTGACGTTGCTGCTCGGGCTGTCAAAAAAATGTCACCAAAAATAAATCACAATTTTACCTTTTGATAAATTTTTCAATCGTTGAAAAAAACTTTTTTTCGCTTCAATTAATAATAATTTTAACTCCCTAATTTATATTTAAATTAAAAAAAAAAAAAACAGAATTTACGAAAAATCGTCGCAAAGATGAAAAAATTTCATTCAATTTTAGCAATACAGATGTTAAATTTTTAACAAAAAAAATTAATTGTCTACTTAAAGATTTAATAAAAATATAAATTTTTGAAAAAATTATAAATTGGGTTTTTTTTTATTGTTTTTTTTTTTTTGTACAATTTCGTACCTTCTAGACCATCGGCAGGACCTCCCAAAACCATTTCGTTATCCTCGCCCTCTTCCTCCTCGATTCTGTTGCTGAGATAAGTCGAAGAAGCGCAGGACGAGTCCGAGGACGTCGAGGCTTGTCCCAAAAGACTTTTGTAACTTTTTTGTCTCGATATCGGACGTGGCACCGTGATATCTCGATTCAATGTCGAAGGGTCGACCCTAACTCTCATAATTCGCGTCAGCCAAAAATCGGGCTCGCTCTCAAGCCAATTTTTATTCGCTCACCATCGTATTTTTTCACATGCAAATATATTTTTTTAATTTATACTCAATAGGATTAATTTTCAAATCAAATATCCGGTTCAGGGGGTCATATCCGGGGTCATTGAAAAATTAAATATTAATTTTCACTATTTTCTTTTTCTTTTTTTTTTCAATCAAAAATTCATCGACCTATTATAAATAATATTCTTTCGTGCTCGCTGGTCCCCAGTCAAACTGACACGATTTCACGTCTTTGCGATTCAATCGAATCGCGATTGCAAAATGTCTAGGCGGATATTTCGATCGATGTGTGATGAAACTTTAATTATACGAATTAAATATATATATATATATACAGCTATTAATTCAAGGATCAAATGTCATCTGCTGCTCGGCTGCGTCAAAAAGCGATTTTTCACTGATGATTAATCGAAACTTTTATAATCGTGTGAATATTTTTTTTTTTTTTTTTTTTTTTTTTTTTAGAAACTTAATTTAAATTTACTCATTTTAAACTCATTTTAAACAAGATCTTTATTTTTCGGCAAGACGTATACAACGATCGTGGCACAGGATGTTTTATTACGAGCTTTTTTTTTTTTTTTCCAACGATTCGTTGAATATTTTTGTCTCGTTGCTGCCTCACATTATACATTCATCAGTTTACAATTTACGAGTTTAACTATATCGTCTAAATTAGAACGATTAACGACGATTTGGGAGGGGGTTGTGGGGCTGCTGTTTGTTTAAAACAATTAAACGTTTTGTACGTTTTTTAAACCCTCGTTTGGGTTTGAATTTGGATATAACATATATATATATATATATTTCTATAATATTTTATGAACATTGAACGCTTTCTAGAATCTAAAATTTTGACAATTATCACGCGAAACGATACACTCATATATTTTCTAGACAATTTGTTATTTTTTTTTTTTCCTTTTTTGTTTTTAATTCTCGAAACGAAGAAAAAGTAATGGACATGTGTAAACATCAACGTTAGTTGTTTTTTTTTTTTTTTTTTTTCATAAATTCATAAATTCATAAATTATCGATACATAATTGTTGATTTTTTTTTGTTTGTCGATATATCGAACACAATCGATACATTTGTCTATCATTTATTAATAATATTATTATATTTTTAGCATCTATTTTTTAAATCCTCTTTTTTTCAATATTTGTGTTATGAACTGAGGACGAAAAATGTCCAGGCATTTTTCGTCCTCAACGTACACACATATTATTGATAATTAATTGAGACTCGTGCTATGAATTTTTCTATCAATGGAAGGAAAAACAAATAATAATTGAAATGGGCCTGAGTGCTCTGCAAAAAAAAAAAAAAAGATGCTCGTCTATTCGTTTGTTGTTTGTATATGTACATAATTTTTTTTATTTTCTGTATTATGTTTTTTTTTTTTTCGTTTTTTCGATAACTATGAATTTTTTTCAAAATTTCCTGCGATCGTTCTGATAATTATTATTGTTTCTCGTGTGGACCCAACACATTCTCTCACTTCAAAAAATTTAGCGAACGATAAAATGTGATACTTTGAATGTTTTTTCGTAAATTAAATTTTCATGGACCAGCCGATAGTTATAAATATTTCTCTAATTAACAAAATAGATCAACGAATCGTTTGACAAAATGGGGTGGGATCGATCGATCGATAAAAAAGAGAAAATTGACTTTTTTTCAGAATTTCGTGCATAAATAATCCTTCTAATAATTATTATTTGTATTATTATTGTTTCTCGTGTGGACCCAACACATTCTCACTTCAAAAAATTTAGCGAACGATAAAATGTGAAATTAAATTTTCATGGACCAGCCGATAGTTATAAATATTTCTCTAGTTAACAGAATAGATCAACGAATCGTTTGACAAAATGGGGTGGGATCGATCGATCTATAAAAAAGAGAAAATTGACTTTTTTTCAATATTTCGTGAGTAAATAATCCTTCTAATAATTATTATTTGTATTATTATTGTTTCTCGTGTGGACCCAACACATTCTCACTTCAAAAAATTTAGCGAACGATAAAATGTGAAATTAAATTTTCATGGACCAGCCGATAGTTATAAATATTTCTCTAATTAACAAAATAGATCAACGAATCGTTTGACAAAATGGGGTGGGATCGATCGATCTATAAAAAAGAGAAAATTGACTTTTTTTCAATATTTCGTGAGTAAATAATCCTTCTAATAATTATTATTTGTATTATTATTGTTTCTCGTGTGGACCCAACACATTCTCACTTCAAAAAATTTAGCGAACGATAAAATGTGAAATTAAATTTTCATGGACCAGCCGATAGTTATAAATATTTCTCTAATTAACAAAATAGATCAACGAATCGTTTGACAAAATGGGGTGGGATCGATCGATCTATAAAAAAGAGAAAATTGACTTTTTTTCAATATTTCGTGAGTAAATAATCCTTCTAATAATTATTATTTGTATTATTATTGTTTCTCGTGTGGACCCAACACATTCTCACTTCAAAAAATTTAGCGAACGATAAAATGTGAAATTAAATTTTCATGGACCAGCCGATAGTTATAAATATTTCTCTAATTAACAAAATAGATCAACGAATCGTTTGACAAAATGGGGTGGGATCGATCGATCGATAAAAAAGAGAAAATTGACTTTTTTTCAATATTTCGTGAGTAAATAATCCTTCTAATAATTATTATTTGTATTATTATTGTTTCTCGTGTGGACCCAACACATTCTCACTTCAAAAAATTTAGCGAACGATAAAATGTGAAATTAAATTTTCATGGACCAGCCGATAGTTATAAATATTTCTCTAATTAACAAAATAGATCAACGAATCGTTTGACAAAATTGAGTAGGATCGATCGATCGATAAGAGAGAAAAAATCGATCTTTGGAGATGTCACATCAGGGTTTTTATTTGTGTATGTAGTGAATAGTTTGGCACGAGGTTGAAAGATCGACGATCCAGCTCCCCGGACAACAATCGACATATATATATATTTATATTAATATATATATATATATATATATATATATATATATATATATATATATATATATATATATATATTTAATGTTATATACATATATATTGTATACATATATATATATTTATTTATTTATATTAATTACTAAGCTGATTGTAAAATCAGTATTTGAACAAAGCGACGAGATTTAAAGCAACAGGATATGAAACACGGAGGCATCTAGAACACTTATTTGGTGATTCGATCCAATCACTCAGGTCGCGAGCTTTTTTTTTTTTGGTTTTTTTTAACTCTCTTGATTTTTTTTTTTAGTGCTCACACATTTTTTGATCACGTATTCCAAAATGCTCGAGAATCGAGCTCTATATATATATATATTTTTTTTCTTTTTTTTACGTATATAATTTTTCCGGCCAATCCGTAACTTCCTACAAGTTCGAATATCAGTGGGATTTATTGTCGCTTGTTGGCTCGCTAATCTGTGCTCATATCGACGTTGTATGACGATCAGCCCCATTCTGCGATTGAGAATTATGAGGCAATGAGGCCAATTCGTGTCTGCTCAGATGATTCACGATACCCGCACCGAGAGAATCACCGACGACATTCACAGAGGTCCTGAAGCGATCGCTAAAAAATGAAAATTATTTAGAAAAATCATTCAAAATGTTTGACTAATTTATTTAATTTTCGATTAGATCGTAAACAATCGAAAAAAAATTTAGAACATTTTTTTTTTTGGCGAATTAAGTAATGTAATTTTTTTTAATCGAAAAAAAAAAATTAATAAATATTTTAGGGCTAATTAGCAATTGAATGAATAATTTTTTTTAATTAAGAAAATTTTAGTAATAAAAAGTGTCTCAAGCTCCTTTTCATAAATTTTTCATGCTCGATTTTTAAAACTGGCAAGGATCATTTTTGAAAAAATTAATAAAATGTTCGTTAAAATTATTCATTTCTCGCAGAATTTTCATTTTCATTAAAAAAAAATCAAATTTGTCATAAAAATTAATATTTTTGTATTTTTGAAAATTGAAAAAAACAAAAAAAAATAGTTTGAAGTTAAAAAATTTGAAAACTTAAAAAAATTTGCGGAGTTGGGATTTTTTTTTTCAAACTCACAGAAGCCAATCAACGGCGACGATGAGAGTGACGTCCTTGGCCGGAAGTCCAACCGTGTCGAGGACCATCACCATCGTCACGAGTCCAGCCTGTGGAATTCCAGCAGCTCCGATGCTCGCTGCAGTTGCGGTGATGCTAAAAAAAAAAATTTTTCCCATCGTGTCAAAAGTCATTGGGAAAAAGTTCAAGACAAAAATAGTCTCATTGACCTGAAAAAACTTTTTTCATAAATGTTTTTGTTGTTTTTTTTTTTTTTTTTTATCGACCACCCTCACCTTACTGCAGCAAGTTGACCAAAGCTCAGAGGAAAATTGCGGACTTGAGCGATGAAAATTGCGGCAACTGCCTCGTAAAGAGCTGTACCGTCCATATTTATAGTAGCCCCAATTGGCATTACAAAACGGGATACTCTCGAGTCAATTCCATTGCGTTCCTCGAGACAGCCAATGGCGACCGGAAGTGTCGCAGAGCTCGATGATGTGCCAAATGCTGTTGCAATTGCCTGGGCCATGTTTGATATGTAGACAATTGGATTTTTCTTCGTAAAGACGAAAAATATCGTTGGTAAAACGATAAAACCATGAATGAATAATCCAATGAGTACGGTCATGAAATACATGCCCAATTGACCAAGTATAACCTCGAAAGATTCCATTTCCATTATTTTTGAGGAGACGAGAAAGAGAACACCAACTGGTGACAGCCTGGACAGTTTTAATTTATTTATTATTATGAATAATTATTATGTTTGATCTTTATTCGATGATTCATTTATTTTTAATTGATATTAAATCTTTCCCTAAAAATATGGGTGTCTGGTCGATTTAATTTATCTCCCCAATTATTGATTATTCTTCGATAATTAAATAACACTAAACTTCATTTTTTTTTCAAAAATTAAGCAAAGCCATTTGTTGTACAAAGTTCAAAGTATATTTACAAATTTTTCGGGATTTTTAGAACCACTTTAAATAGTGGAAAAAGTCGTTAAACTCGAAAGACCCATGGATCAGGTGGATCAGGTGTCGTTTTTTTTACATGGTATGGAAAGGATTAAATTTATGTAGAAAGGGGACACCAACTGGTGAAAGCCTGGACAGTTTTAATTGATTTGATTATTAACCATCGAGCATGATAATTATTATTATGAATAATTATTATGTTCGATCTTTATTCGATGATTCATTTATTTTTAATTGATATTAAATATTTCCCTAAAAATATGGGTGTCTGGTCGATTTAATTTATCTCCCCAATTATTGATTATTCTTCGATAATTAAATGACACTAAACTTCATTTTTTTTTCAAAATTTAAGCAAAGCCATTTGTTGTACAAAGTTCAAAGTATATTTACAAATTTTTCGGGATTTTTAGAACCACTTTAAATAGTGGAAAAAGTCGTTAAACTCGAAAGACCCATGGATCAGGTGGATCAGGTGCCGTTTTTTTTACATGGTACGGAAAAGATTAAATTTATGTAGAAAGGGGACACCGACTGGTGGAAGCCTGGGCAGTTTTAATTTATTTGATTGTTAACCATCGAGCATGATAATTATTATTATGAATAATTATTATGTTTGATCTTTATTCGATGATACATTTATTTTTAATTGATATTAAATCTTTCCCTAAAAATATGGGTGTCTGGTCGATTTAATTTATCTCCCCAATTATTGATTATTCTTCGATAATTAAATGACACTAAACTTCATTTTTTTTTCAAAATTTAAGCAAAGCCATTTGTTGTACAAAGTTCAAAGTATATTTACAAATTTTTCGGGATTTTTAGAACCACTTTAAATAGTGGAAAAAGTCGTTAAACTCGAAAGACCCGTGGATCAGGTGGATCAGGTGCCGTTTTTTTAACATGGTATGGAAAGGATTAAACTTATGTAGAAAGGGGACACCGACTAGTGAAAGCCTGGACAGTTTTAATTTATTTGATTATTAACAATCGAGCATGATAATTATTATTGCGAATAATTATTATGTTTGATCTTTATTCGATGATTCATTTATTTTTAATTGATATTAAATCTTTCCCTAAAAATATGGGTGTCTGGTCGATTTAATTTATCTCCCCAATTATTGATTATTCTTCGATAATTAAATGACACTAAACTTCATTTTTTTTTCAAAAATTAAGCAAAGCCATTTGTTGTACAAAGTTCAAAGTATATTTACAAATTTTTCGGGATTTTTAGAACCACTTTAAATAGTGGAAAAAGTCGTTAAACTCGAATGACCCGTGGATCAGGTAGATCAGGTGGCGTTTTTTTTACATGGTACGGAAAAGATTAAATTTATGTAGAAAGGGGACACCGACTGGTGGAAGCCTGGACAGTTTTAATTTATTTGATTATTAACAATCGAGCATGATAATTATTATTGCGAATAATTATTATGTTTGATCTTTATTCGATGATTCATTTATTTTTAATTGATATTAAATCTTTCCCTAAAAATATGGGTGTCTGGTCGATTTAATTTATCTCCCCAATTATTGATTATTCTTCGATAATTAAATGACACTAAACTTATTTTTTTTTTTCAAAAATTAAGCAAAGCCATTTGTTGTACAAAGTTCAAAGTATATTTACAAATTTTTCGGGATTTTTAGAACCACTTTAAATAGTGGAAAAAGTCGTTAAACTCGAAAGACCCGTGGATCAGGTGGATCAGGTGCCGTTTTTTTAACATGGTATGGAAAGGATTAAATTTATGTAGAAAGGGGACGCTGACTAGTGAAAGCCTGGACAGTTTTAATTTATTTGATTGTTAACCATCGAGCATGATAATTATTATTACGAATAATTATTATGTTTATTTTTTTTTACTTGATATTTAATGGTCAACTAACCGGTGTAAGGACCGATGAATAATTAACAAAAAGCTCGATTAGAAATTTATGCCTCGATTACTAAATGAACAATTTATAATCGTTTAACGATTAATAATTAATTGATCGTCAATTAAGAATCGATCAATTAATTAATTTATTAACGATCGTTTGATAATAAATTAATGGATAAATAAAAAAAATATGACTTACCAAATGACCCAGTTCGTGATGATCATCATGGCGGAGGAAAGTGCCTCGAAAAAGTTCAACAAGGGCTTTCCGCTTGGTCCCATTTTACCGAGGGTTATACCGAGAATCGTCGCAAATACTACGAGACCGAGGATATTCATTCCCGATGTATCCTCGCCGCTGATTTCCCACGTCAGGATATCATCTGGATAATAAGAAAAAAAAATAATAATAATAAAACGCGGAAATTAGAGTAAAATTTATATAATTTATAAATATTTATTCATTAAATTTTTTTACTACCAGAAAAAAATGAAGAATTGATAATAAATAATAAAATGATGAAATTTTTTTTTTTTCGACCATTTTTATAATCAACTCGAATTTAAAAAAAAAAAATTTAATACTGACCGGATGTACTGTTCTTCTGTTTGGTAAGTACAGTGCGGTACTGAGAGACGCAAGCTTGTACCAAATTTGGGGGAAACATATTTCTGACGAGATCCATAAGGGTGTCGGTTGTCGAAACGTTTCTCGTATTTCCTTGGGTTTTCATACCCGTGTCGTCACCACGACCAGGATGTATAACGACTACCAGAATAATGCCTGAAGCCAAAATTTTTAATTTTACGAATAAATGAATTTAAAAAAAAAATTATTAATTAATTAATTAATAATAATTTTCATTAAATTTTTTTTTAATAATTACCGAGTATCACGGCACTGACAGTGGTGACCATGTAGTAAGTTATAGCACGAGCTCCAATTTTTCCACTGAGCGAAAGGTCGAGAGACCCAATCGCTGATATGAGACTCGCCACGATCAATGGTAGTATCAAGCTCTTCAGCATTCTCAAAAAAAGTTCACCGATGTAATTCACGTACATTATCTCCCGTTTCGTCCATGGCTCTTCACGAACATTTCGTAAAATCAGACCGAGTATGACACCACCAACTACCCCTGATACAGTTAATATCGTAAGAGCGTTGTGCTTGAGACACGACTGAATTTTTTGTCGTTTTGTCTGAGGCCTTTTTGATGGCTCCTGGGGATAATAGGACGTTCTCTCGGTAACGCGAACCTGTGAGTCCGTACCCGAAAGTGGTGCTCTGTGAAAAATTTCGAAAAAAAAAAAAAAACAAACATTTATTTTATTAAATTGTGATAATTGATTTTTTTTTAAATAATTTAATAATTAAAAAAAATTATTTCCGACTAAATATATTTAAAAATGATTAAATGTATCGATTTTATATATATATATATATTAAAAAAATGATATTTCGATTTTAATATTAATCGAATTTTTAATATTAAATTGCGATAATCGATACAAAAATGGCAGGTTAAAAAAAAATTAACTACAAAAGGAGTATTTGTAGTGAATAATTTAAAAAAATAATAATTTCCCTATAGAATTTTGTGACAGAAATTTAAAAAAAATATTGAAAATAAAAGAGATGAATTTATATACTCGGAAATTTCGGTCAGACTCATCTTCGTGACGAATTACGACTAACAATAAAAATGTTTAAATGCCAACCGCACACATCAACGCGATCATTACGTATTCAAAAAGGCAGATAAAGATATATATATATATATATATATATATATATAGTGGGGGAGCAGCCCCTCTTTGCTCTCTTTTCTCGAGACCCTACGATTTACACTCTCAATTACTCATAGCACAGAATAATTGAGCGACAACGAGCATTATTACAGCGTTGGTCTTCAATAAAATTAAAAAAAAAAAAAACAAAAAAAAAATCAAACAAGATTGCATGATAATGAGAGAGACGTAAATTGCGAGCATAGTTTTTTTTTTTTTTTTTAATCCGAGAGCAAGAGCCGTGATAAAGATGAGGATTATTAAATATATACGACAACGACCATCTCGAATATCACACGTGCTCACCGAGCTTTAATCGTATCATAAAGTGTTATATATACTGTTACGTGTTTACTTTTCTGATGGGAGAGCAAACGCTTCGGGCTCTTATTATGGTCTTCGTAGTCCAAGGCTATTAAAAATGCAATAACTGCAGCTCTACTATATACATATATATCGTACTGTGACATCTGCAATCTAAAAATCTTATTTTTTTACTCTTTTTCATTTTTTCTCGAATTATTAACTTTTTAAATTAAAACAAAAAAAATTATCTTTGTATTTAACAATTTTTGTTTAGGAAATAAAAATTTTCCATTATTTCCTTATGTCAGAGAAAGAAAATCATATTGCCCAATTTAATAATTATAAATCTATGAATTTTTTTTTCAAACGCCAAGAAATTTCAAATAATTTCCTCAGGGGGAATTAATAAAATTAATTAATTCAATTAGTTTTTATATCCTACTGTGACATCTGCAATCTAAAAATCTTATTTTTTTACTCATTTTCATTTTTTCTCGAATTATTAATTTTTTTAAATTAAAACAAAAAAAAATTATCTTTGTATTTAACAACTTTCTTTTGTTTAGAAAATAATTTTTTTCCATTATTTCCTTATGTCAGAGAAAGAAAATCATATTGCCCAATTTAATAATTATAAATCTATGAATTTTTTTTTCAAACGCCAAGAAAATTTCAAATAATTTCCTCAGTGGGGAATTAATAAAATTAATTAATTCAATTAGTTTTTATATCCTTGCGATTTTTATATTAATAATACGTGTCTACTGAGAGTCTCTTAGAAACAGGATGTGACGGTGAGCACGTGAACACTCGCGAGTAAAAGAACGAGAAGGGAGAAGTAGGTATAGGCAGTATATGTGCAGACGCCGATATTATAATACAGTGAATGGGCACGGACGATTACACGTGTAATGGATGCTTCTTCGAGCCGAGTACTCCATGACACATATTAATGGGGAGTGTTTGGTGAGCTTAAGAGCATCCATTCACACCAAATACTAGAACTAGACACTATATATATACACCGAACCCAGCTCATATATATATATATATATATATATATATATATATTGGGCTCATATATATATATATATATTTTTTTGGAAGCTAAGAAAAGTGAAAAAATCAACATTTGTTTTTCACACGCCGCCATTTTGCTAATTGCATTTTTTTAATTCCATTAATAATATATTTTGAACGATTATTATTCCCTTGATTTTTTTCTACACGTACATTCAAATATTTCGTAATGTGCTTATTGCTAAATCATGTATAAGTGAACCTAAAAAATTTGAAATTAATCATTTTTTTCTAAAAAAAAAATCCTTCAAATTTTTCTGACCGTTTAAAATTCAACTTACTCATTTTAGTTTCTTATTCACTGGCCAGTTTCGTTGTTCTCGACGATTTTCATAATTATTATTTCTTTGATTTTTTTCTATATGTACATTCAAATATTTCGTAATATGCTTATTGCTAAATCATGTATAAGTGAACTTAAAAAATTTGTAATTAATTATTTTTTTCTAAAAAAAAAATCCTCAAGTCACCCATATTTCAGAGCTCGACACTAGAAAAGCATTTTAACGAAAAATTAACGATTCACATTAGCAATTAAATTTTTCTGACCCTTTAAAATTTAACTTGTTCATTTTAGTTTCTTATTTACTGGCCAGTCTCGTTGTCCTCGACTATTATCATGATTATTATTCCCTTGATTTTTTTCTATATGTACATTCAAATATTTCGTAATATGCTTATTGCGAAAACATGTATAAGTGAACCTAAAAAATTTGTAATTAATGATTTTTTTCTAAAAAAAAAAATCCTCAAGTCACCCATATTTCAGAGCTCGACACTAGAAAAGCATTTTAACGAAAAATTAACGATTCGAATTAGCAATTAAATTTTTCTGACCCTTTAAAATTTAACTTGTTCATTTTAGTTTCTCATTTACTGGCCAGTTTCGTTGTTCTCGACGATTTTCATAATTATTATTCCCTTGATTTTTTTCTATATGTACATTCAAATATTTCGTAATGTGTGACGGATATTTTTTTTTTTTTTCTCTAACCAAAAACCATCGAATTCATTTTTCGTTCGACAGACCTTGGATATGAAACGAATTTATAATGAAATTTGTTCTATTACAAAATACTTGTATGACGAACAGTAAATAAAGTGGAATAACTTTGCTTACTGTCATTCCACCTGACAAATCTAACGAAATTTTTTATTTCACTCTGTCGTGACCTTGGCTCTGCGAGGTTAAACAGCCTTAGATTATTTTAAATTATTTTAACGTTATTGCTTACGAATTAGGTAGGCTTGGAAAATCTATTTGATATTATGCCAGCGTTAGGGATTGGTATGCATGATGATTATATTATTGACGAAAAATATAATTATCATCTATATGAAAATCTGATATTCATAGCTCGACATTTGAATCGTTGCACGCCTTTCGAATTTATAATTATTATATTTGAAATGTGTTGCTTCCTTGAAAATAATAATAATAATAATATACATTCCTCTTTATTTAATGAAATTAAAAATTATTCTCCAAACATTTGTGTCATTTATTGACATAATTATATTGGCAATTGTCAAGTTAGATAAGTCGTTAGCGATTGGTATGCATGATGATTATATTATTGACGAAAAATATAATTATTATCTATATGAAAATCTGATATTCATAGCTCGACATTTGAATCGTTGCACGCCTTACGAATTTATAATTATTATATTTGAAATGTGTTGCTTGCTTGAAAATAATAATAATAATAACAATATACTTATTCCTGAAAATTATGTTTGAAAATAATAATAATAATAATAATATACATTCCTCTTTATTTAATGAAATTAAAAATAATTCTCCAAACATTTTTGTCATTTATTGACATAATTATATTGGCAATTGTCAAGCTAGAAAAGTCGTTAGCGATTGGTATGCCTGATGATTATATTATTGACGAAAAATATAATTATCATCTATATGAAAATCTGATATTCATAGCTCGACATTTGAATCGTTGCACGCCTTTCGAATTTATAATTATTATATTTGAAATGTGTTGCTTCCTTGAAAATAATAATAATAATAATATACATTCCTCTTTATTGAATGAAATTAAAAATTATTCTCCAAACATTTTTGTCATTTATTGACATAATTATATTGGCAATTGTCAAGCTAGAAAAGTCGTTAGCGATTGGTATGCCTGATGATTATATTATTGACGAAAAATATAATTATCATCTATATGAAAATCTGATATTCATAGCTCGACATTTGAATCGTTGCACGCCTTTCGAATTTATAATTATTATATTTGAAATGTGTTGCTTGCTTGAAAATAATAATAATAATAATATACATTCCTCTTTATTGAATGAAATTAAAAATTATTCCAAAAGATAAAAGATTATTTTTTAATTCTTTTATTTAACTTTTTACAAAAATAAACCGAAAAAATTATTCTCCAAAGATTTCTGTCATTTATTGGCATAATTATATTGGCAATTGTCAAGTTAAAAAAGTCACTCGAATTTTTTTTTTTATTCAAGCGCAATTGCTGATTTTTTTAAATGCAAAAACTAAATATAAAAAAAAATTGAACCCGACAATGCGTTGGAAACTGTAAATAATTATCCAATTAAAAATCTTCAGTATCTAATTCTCGTATGAGACTCAATTATCGTCGTTGGCAGTGCGAAGATCCGTATCTTCTTACTTTTTCATCTCATGCCATAGTTACGCGAGGTCAAAGTACTACTTTGACCTTAAGCGTTAATAAATTACAGGAAAAAGTATATAATTATATGCAAAAATGTTTATATAATTAGGCAAAAAATACATTATGGGTATTTATTTTTATTTTTTTACCATTTTAGAAGTATCTCGACGTCTTCTCGAGATTGCATCATCGTCCAAAGAACTTTTTACTATTTTTTATTCCACAAAAATAATTCACAATAATACCGAATAATAATTACGAAAAGAAAAAAAAACAATATTTTTTACCATTTCGAACAATCATGAGGGATGATTATTTTTATTAATTTATCGAAGAAAAAAATGTCTCAAAAATGGGCACAATCTTGTTTTATTAAAATTCATATTTTTCAAAATTTAAATTAATCGGAAAATAATTGACAAATGAAATTTTAATGTGACTTAATTATAGTGTAAAAATTCAGTGAGAAATCGGCCTCTCGCCAGCGAGGACGATTTTTTTTTCCACAAAAATAATTCACAATAATTACGAAAAGAAAAAAAAACTATATTTTTTACCATTTCGAACAATCATGAGGGATGATTATTTTTATTAATTTATCGAAAAAAAAAAAAGTCTCAAAAATGGGCATAATCTTGTTTTATTAAAATTCATATTTTTCAAAATTTAAATTAATCGGAAAATAATTGACAAATGAAATTTTAATGTGACTTAATTATAGTGTAGAAATTCAGTGAGAAATCGGCCTCTCGCCAGCGAGGACGATTTTTTTTCCACAAAAATAATTCACAATAATTACGAAAAGAAAAAAAAACAATATTTTTTACCATTTCGAACAATCATGAGGGATGATTATTTTTATTAATTTATCGAAAAAAAAAATGTCTCAAAAATGGGCATAATCTTGTTTTATTAAAATTCATATTTTTCAAAATTTAAATTAATCGAAAAAGAATTGATAAACGAAATTTTAATGTGACTTAATTATAGTGTAAAAATTCAGTGAGAAATCGGCCTCTCTCCAGAGAGCTGTGTAATTTGCAAAGACAAATTATCGAAAAAAAAAAAAAATAAATAAAAAATTAATGAAGATCTAGAATAGAAATGCTTTAAATCGAAAATCAAAACGCAAATTGCAAAAGTGCAGCGTAGATTATTAAAGGTGAATGAGGTTGGCTGGTCTGATCGGAATACCGATCGCGACACTGGATAAATTGCCTGCATGAAAAAATATTATGCAACGAATATAATTACGTCGTGCGCGATATATCACGTGCAGTCTCAATATTATGCACTTATAATCAATTCCTCGCTAATTTTCGTCTATTCCCCTCGTAATAAAAATAATAACGTAATAACAAATGTGGACGATTTTTAAATAAATAAAAATCGTGATAAAATTGTCACACAAATTTCTATTGTTGTCACGAATATTTAATTGTCTCGTGAAGCATAAAACTTAAACGTGAAGCATAAAAATAATTTATTGCGTATCCACCATGAAAGTCAAGGTGACGAGAAAAAGTGCTCGATCTCGTAATTGATATTCACGATAGTTCGTCTCGCACGTCATGGTTGTAGCATGCATTTGATTAGCGTGTCAACACGAGTACTTTTTTTTTATTAAATCAATTTTTTTTTTGCATTATGGTAAATGATGAATTTGATTTGTAATTTTGAAAAAATTAATATTGTCAAAAATTCATGAATTTTTGTGCAAATTTTTTAACGATTTTTTTAACGATTTTTGAGCACGATAGTTCGTCTCACACGTCATGGTTGTAGCATGCATTTGATTAGCGTGTCAACACGAGTACTTTTTTTTTATTAAATCAATTTTTTTTTTGCATTATGGTAAATGATGAATTTGATTTGTAATTTTGAAAAAATTAATATTGTCAAAAATTCATGAATTTTTGTGCAAATTTTTTAACGATTTTTTTAACGATTTTTGAGCACGATAGTTCGTCTCACACGTCATGGTTGTAGCATGCATTTGATTAGCGTGTCAACACGAGTACTTTTTTTTTATTAAATCAATTTTTTTTTTGCATTATGGTAAATGATGAATTTGATTTGTAATTTTGAAAAAATTAATATTGTCAAAAATTCATGAATTTTTGTGCAAATTTTTTAACGATTTTTTTAACGATTTTTGAGCACGATAGTTCGTCTCACACGTCATGGTTGTAGCATGCATTTGATTAGCGTGACAACACGAGTACTTTTTTTTTTATTAAATCAATTTTTTTTTTGCATTATGGTAAATGCTGAATTTGATTTGTAATTTTGAAAAAATTAATATTGTCAAAAATTCATGAATTTTTGTGCAAATTTTTTAACGATTTTTTTAACGATTTTTGAGCACGATAGTTCGTCTCGCACGTCATGGTTATAGGATGCATTTGATTAGTATTTTTTTTTATTATTAGATGAATTTTTTTTTGCATTATGGTAAATGCTGAATTTGATTTGTAATTTTGAAAAAATTAATATTGTCAAAAATTCATGAATTTTTGTGCAAATTTTTTAACGATTTTTGAGCACGATAGTTCGTCTCGCACGTCATGGTTATAGGATGCATTTGATTAGTATTTTTTTTTATTATTAGATGAATTTTTTTTTGCATTATGGTAAATGCTGAATTTGATTTGTAATTTTGAAAAAATTAATATTGTCAAAAATTCATGAATTTTTGTGCAAATTTTTTAACGATTTTTTTAATGATTTTTGAGCACGATAGTTCGTCTCGCACGTCATGGTTGTAGCATGCATTTGATTAGCGTGTTAACACGATATCTCAATTACAAAATAAATATTATATCCAAATAAATATTTATTTTATAAAATTGTTAATGGAATTTTTCGTAAATGAATAAATTGAAAAAATAAACAGTTTGTTTACTTTATGTAGATTCGAATTTAAAAAAAAATTATTAAAGTGTGTCACGTTATCATTAAGGGAACTGATGCGTGACAGAAGTCAATTCGTCTTCGTTCATGATCCAATTATCGTCGTATGCTTCGTTCGTTTATTTTAGACATTTCTAAATTAACCGATACGCTTTGTTACTTTATTGCCACACTGTATGTATTTTATAGTACTCGAGAGAGAGGGAGAGAGAGAGAGAGAGAGAGTGAGAGAGGGAGAGAGAGAGAGAGAGAGAGAGAGAGAGAGAGAGAGAGAAGGAGAGGGGGGGGGGGAGAAATTCTAATGGGATTTTTGCTGTGCTACAAATTTGTCATCTCCGTTCTAGATAGAACCTCGGCGAGTATTAGTGTCGTAGCACGAAATTCTATTGTTGGATGTCTCACGTGTATTAAACACGTGGGTGTCAATCATTCGAACGTCGCCCGCTACAGTACATAATGCCACAAGCATATCCAGCTGTTTGTGTCTTACTCGACGGGCGTTCCACGCGACCGTAAACTCGCTTACTACTGCGATATAAATCGCACGAGAGCATTAAATGCTCGAAGATTCCACAGATGTTTTACTGTCAGATTATTCGAGCGAGTAGAATAAAAAAATATCGACTCAATTTAATAAATGAATAATAATTTAATCATAATTAATAATTAATAATATTTTTTTGTTTGTTTTACTTCTGATTTTATTCAGTGAAAATATTAATTTAATACAGAAGTTAATTTAAACAATTTTAATAAAATGATTAATTTAATTCTTGCTTTGGTAAAAATAACGATGAAGAAAAATTACTTGGGGTCATAAAATAGAATGGTAAATTGGGAGATTGAAATAATAATTAATTAAGTCGCGTGAAAGGATCGGTGAATTGACCTAATTAAGGGACGAAAAAAGGGACGAAAAAATAAATAAATAAAATAAAGAAAAAAATTAAACGTCACACGCTACAGTACGTAATGCCACAAGCATATCCAGCTGTTTGTGTCTTACTCGACGAGCGTTCCACGCGACCGTAAACTCGGTTACTACTGCGATATAAATCGCACGAGAGCATTAAATGCTCGAAGATTCCACAGATGTTTTACTGTCAGATTATTCGAGCGAGTAGAAAAAAAAATATCGACTCAATTTAATAAATGAATAATAATTTAATCATAATTAATAAAAATTAATAATTAATAATAATATTTTGTTTGTTTTACTTTTGATTTTATTCAGTGAAAATATTAATTTAATACAAAATTTAATTTAAACAATTTTAATAAAATGATTAATTTAATTCTTGCTTTGGTAAAAATAACGATGAAGAAAAATTACTTGGGGTCATAAAATAGAATGGTAAATTGGGAGAATGAAATAATAATTAATTAAGTCGCGTGAAAGAATCGGTGAATTGACCTAATTAAGGGACGAAAAAAGGGACGAAAAAAATTAAATTAGGTTCTTGGTGGAAATAGATTCGATCTCGATGAAACGACACAGGTTTCTCTGCCCTGTACGACGACGACAAAAATAACGAAACATACGAAAATCTATTAAAAAAAAAAATCGGGTCAACCAGACGTAGGTCGCCCCCTCTGTCATTAATTATTGTCTCAGAATGAACAAAAAAAAAATAATAATTAGAACGGCCTGGTCTCCTCACTTCTTTAATTATATTAACACAGTCGCGAGATCGAGAATGTTATTAATATTCTCTCAAAATTATTTTTCATGTCAAAAGTTAATGAAAAAAAAACAAAAAAAAATCCGAGCTGATTCAATTATTATTTAATTCAATTTGACCATTATCATTATTTTTTCACGTCTTTATCGGATATTAAACTTGTCGAAAGATATCAATGAGAAACCTCTCGGATGAAGGAAAATCGAGAAGGAAACGATTAAATGTTTATCATATTCAAGGCTGAATTAATAGAAGGCGAATCGCCCACGTCCCCTTTACGTCATTTTTTTTTAGTCTCTTTCATAGTCTCTTTTCTATATATATACATATTCATAGCTATTTGACTATTTTCTCGTGAATGTTTTACATATTGAAAATATGCCCGCAATAAAAATGACGTATATTCGACTAGGATTTGAATAAATGAAGGAGCTCGTTATTCATGCATCTATATATAGCATTATAGCATCTACATATGCAGCTATGTATATATATATATATATAGTCTTTAGGATTGTCTGTTTTCCTCGCTCGTTTCAAGGCAAAAATCGTGACAACGTCGTGAAGAATTTCAACGAGTGTCATACACGTATAAATATACTTGCAATAATTATGGATTCGTATCTTTATACCAAGGCACGTGAGATAAATCTTTATGCCTGATAACAAAGCTCGTTCTAGTATTTTGAAACGAGAAAGAAAAGAGAGGAATAAAAAATTCTGGAAAAAATTGACGTGCTCCAAAATAAAATAAAATAAAATAAAATAAAATAAAATAAAATAAAATAAAATAAAATAAAATAAAATAAAATAAAATAAAATAAAATAAAATAAAATAAAATAAAATAAAATAAAATAAAATAAAATAAAATAAAATAAAATAAAATAAAATAAAATAAAATAAAATAAAATAAAATAAAATAAAATAAAATAAAATAAAATAAAATAAAATAAAATAAAATAAAATAAAATAAAATAAAATAAAATAAAATAAAATAAAATAAAATAAAATAAAATAAAATAAAATAAAATAAAATAAAATGAAATTATATGAAATGAAATGAAATGAAATGAAATAAAATAAAATGGTACGTACAGTTCCGAAGGGACTTCCATGTTGCTTCGTTGCGTCAAAGCTCACTTGGGTGGGAGGGGTTGAGTGGTCCGGTGGGGCCGCAAGCTTGCCCGTTCACATGGACCTTGCTTCCGGCCAACCGGAAGTGTCGTCGACGGTGCCGGTGCCGATGTATGGATGCGATGCTCTCAACGGGTTACCCTGACGCCTCGTTGTTATAAGCACTCTGTCTCTCTCTCTGTCTCTGCCTCTGTCTATGAAAATCATAAAATTTATTTTTAATTTAAATACTTATTATTATTATATATTACTTTTTTATTAATAAATAAATTAATTTAAATTTTTTTTTATTTAAATTTATCGGCTTTTTTGTCTTATTCGTGAAAAGGGCTCATGGGATTCTCGAGCTTTGGGCAATAATACTTCGATATATGATATATCGATGTTTCGATATATGATTTAATTACAAAAAAAAAAAAAAAACGACCATTCACTAAAACGTCTATAAATTTCCATTCGGGTGGAGTTGCGACTCTACTCTGTGCTCATTTTCAATACAATTTTAGCGTAAAAAAAAAAAAAAAAAATTCTTCATTAAAATTCACTAAATTCCGGGAGCAAAAATTATATTGTTAATCTTTTCTTTTTTTTTTTTCTTTTTCAACAAATGTCACGATAGAAAAGGCTGTCATCGTTGTATTGAGCACAGAGATGAGACCAATGATGTTAATGATAATGATGATGATGAGGGTGTGCTCTCTCTCTCTCTCTCCCCCCCCCCCCTCTCCCTCCCTTCCTCCCTCACACACAATCTGTACCACCTTGGGTGGTACGATTAAAGCTATCGCTATACATGTGTGTATATATATGTATATATATATATATATATATATATATATATGTACATAGATGTATTTACATACATAAATATACATATATAAAATTATATACAGCGATCTCCCCTACGATCTCTTCCTGCCTCAATCATATAATACGACACACACACACACACAAATACTCTATATAATTTTTTATATATATATACATATATATACATAAATAGTATTACCATACCTATATATATAGTCTATGAGACTATTAGCGAGAGATCCACCTCGTCGGCTCAGTTTCACTATAGTGATCTATAGATCGCCATTGTGTTGCCTATCTCGATCGTTTGGTCCTCTCGTCTCGGTTTTGCTTCTCACTCTTCGTTTGCTCCCCCTTCCACCTCGCTCGGATTATCGTGCTTATTTTATATTATGATGAAACACGAATGATCCGTTGATCTCTCTCACTTTCGCGAGCAATTTATCGAGCTCGATCTCGCCGAGCTTTAATGATATATATATATATGTATATATATATATATATATATTTTTTTACTGGTGGCGCTGTCGCTGTATACAAGTATTGCCTATACCTATATATACAGTAATTTACTGCACTGCAGTATGGCACACTTTTCTCTTCTGATTTAAGTATATATATATATACTTATATGTATATATATGTATATATATATATATGTATATATAGATATATATATGTATATATGTATATATATGTGTATATATAGATATATATATATATATACTTATATGTATATATATATATGTGTATATAAGCAATGGAAGAGAATCTCGTGGCTATTGTCGAATGGACAGTTGACTTTCGTTTCCTTCCTGCGGTAATCCCAATACGTTTGCCACGATATTACGTCCAAAACACAACTGAAATCGTCTCATATCCTCTTCGATCGAGTTTTTTCTTCCATTCAATATTTTTCGAATTTTTTTTTTTAGTTTTTTTCACAATTTTTTTTTTTTTTTCCGGCTCTTCACTCGCTCTCAAATGGGATGAGCTCCGGTTGCAAAAATCCTCACGATGTTGCAGCCTCGATCTTGAAAATTATTTGAAAAATTATATAATTTTTAATAATAATCGATAATAAAATCAATGCAATTTAAATAATGAATTCAAATAAAATTAAGATCGTTTGACGAGTAAAAAAAAAAAAAAACGATAAATTTAACAATTATTTAATATAATTCTGTATTTATGGATACGAATTTTTATTTATACATTTTTTTTTGACAATGAAAATTGGTAAGAAATAATATCGAAATATTTTCGATTAAATTTTTGGTTAAAATATATAATATATAATATATAATATATAATATATAATATATAATATATAATGTATAATGTATATACATATATATCCCCCCATTTTATCCCCCATATATATATGGAACTGTTGAAAAGTGCAGAAAATAAGGGTAATATCGATGATAGACATATTCCCGAGTCCTACAATAGTGGTACACTTTCGAATATTGGTCGATGGAGAGAAGCATTTCCTATTTCTCACCGCAAAACTCGTAGTGCCTTGCTCTCGGGCATGGGCCATTTTTCCCACAGTTTTGTCCTGTATGAATGATCGACTATGAATAAATATATATATATATATATATATATATATATATATAGTGCATTTCTACCCCGTGGCTCTCTCACCCTATTTTTTTCTCTCTCCCACACGCTTTTCTTCTTGGGTCGAGTGGGAAAAGCTTTTAAAGGTGTTTTCATGCAATGGCCCTACTTTTTTATTGTCACACAAAATGCCTCCTCCCCTCACCATTAGAGGCCTAGAAACTTTTATTTTTCTTTTTCTCTCTCTCTCTCTCTCTGTTTCTTTTGCTTTCGTACTTTGACCATCCTGTAGTCGAGCTCTACTTTTACGTCAAACTGACACACGCAAAATAGAACTTTAGTGCATTTCTTCATCTATACTAAAACTCGATTCTGTCAATTAGACGCGAATCTGAACAAAGTTTCGCGAATCGAACAAAATTTACCGCAGAATTGGCCTAAAGCCAGACGAATATTAATATTGGCAGCAACGATTCGATGTTATCGCAATATCAACTTTGTCTATTTTGACCTCGATTCTGGCAACATTTGTTTCAAATTGTCATGACCAGGAAATTTGACAGAATATACTTTGACGCGATGACACGACTGACAGGACCAGGCATTCGGAGATTGATAAAATGGCACAATGAATCGTGACACTTTGGCAGGTGAACATAAATTACCAAAACTGACTTTGACAGATGAAAATATACTTTGAAAAAAAATTCTTTGACATTATAATCTCCATTGACAGAATATCTTTTTGACAGTATCAATTTTGACAGAATATCTTTTTGACAGTATCAACTATGACAGAATATCTTTTTGACAGTATGAATTTTGACAGAATATCTTTTTGACAGTATCAACTATGACAGAATATTTTTTTGACAGTATGAATTTTGACAGAATATCTTTTTGACAGTATCAATTTTGACAGAATATCTTTTTGACAGTATCAATTTTGACAGAATATCTTTTTGACAGTATCAATTTTGACAGAATATCTTTTTGACAGTATCAATTTTGACAGAATATCTTTTTGACAGTATCAATTTTGACAGAATATCTTTTCAACAGTATCAACTTTGACAGAATATCTTTTTGACAGTATCAATTTTGACAGAATATCTTTTTGTTACAGTATCAATTTTGACAGAATATCTTTTCAACAGTATCAACTTTGACAGAATATCTTTTTGACAGTATCAATTTTGACAGAATATCTTTTTGTTACAGTATCAATTTTGACAGAATATCTTTTTGACAGTATCAATTTTGACAGAATATCTTTTCAACAGTATCAACTTTGACAGAATATCTTTTTGACAGTATCAATTTTGACAGAATATCTTTTTGACAGTATGAATTTTGACAGAATATCTTTTTGACAGTTTCAATTGTGACAGAATATCTTTTCGACACTATCAATTTTGACAGAATATCTTTTTGACAGTATCAATTTTGACAGAATATCTTTTTTCACACAATCAAAATTCTACTGCAAATACATCATTCTCTTTATCTCGAATTTCTCTCGTACTCTCATATTCTTCGGAATTGTATCACGATTCATTTTTTTTTAATCCAATTTTTATCATTATTTAAATTGTGCAATTAAAATGTAAATTGAGAATTTGAGAAAATTCCAAGAGAGAGAGAGAGAGAGAGAGAGAGAGAGAGAGAGAGAGAGAGAGAGAGAGAGAGAGAGAGAGAGAGAGAGAGAGAGAGAGAGAGAATTTTGTATACCGATCGAGGAACATGAAGGATTTAATATTGCGATGCGTGTCTAAATCCAAGTGTATTCACCAAAGCACTTTCGACTATATCTATATCGTACTGTGCAACACGATACAGGGAAACTACTATGAGCTGCCTGAGCTTTATTGCTTTTCGGTGGATACTCCACGATATATATTCGTCGATGTGTTTTCGGTCACATCACGACGATGGAGGTCATTTGATCGACGATCCAGAAACACACATATATATTTACACAATCCGAGAGTTTCAACTACCATGCAAGTGTGAAGAGAACAAGAGAGAGAGAGAGAGAGAACCGATTAGGCAGGCGGGACTGTTGAAAAAAAAAAAAAAAAAATTAGATGTTGACGTCGAGAGCGTTACACGTGCAACGTTAAACTTTGACCTAAATTTCGATCCAAATGTTAGATCCAAACTCGTTTCTCCCAATTCTCCGTTTATTGGGTAATTCACTCTATATATATATATATAAAGTTACTCGTAGATGTTTGCAATATATATATATATATATATGTCCACGATTAACTTTCCAATTGAGCTCAAACGACTATTACCCATTCTATTCGATACTATATTTATCACATTTTATTAAAACGCAAAGAAAATGATTTCGTAAAATATTTCGATTTTATCGTAACGATAAATTCTTGCTTATTTTCCATTTTACAAATATATTCACTGAAAGGTAAATTTTTTTTTAATTTATCGACACTTTTTAAATAATTTTACGGTGATAAAACATTTTGACGATTAATTCTTTGTCTATTCATCGCGACACGATAATTCCTGGCAAGGCAATAAAAAAAAATCAGACATTGAAAAAACTTGGTGAAAAGTGGGTGTGAAAAAAAAAAAAACATGTAATTTGGGCCTCGTTGAAAAATTTTCCGGGTTAGTTTCGAGACACTCGACTGTACTTTGTATGGTAAATCTACTGTGTAATGCCTACAATTGAATTCTAATGTATCGTGTTGTGTGAATCTAGTCAGCGAGGTCACGAACATATATATATATGCATATACATTTACATACAGATGTTCGTATATATATATATATATATGTATACACATATATATATTCGTATAGATATATAGATATAGATATAGATATATATACATATATATATATGGGCTTTACGATTCAAGTAGATCAATGCAGGCCTCGTGAGATCGAAACGATAATGATCTCGCTCATGTTGAACAAAACATCACAAGGGATTACTCGTTTCTGCAGCTACATTCTAGTACAGGACTCGAATATGAAAAAAAAAAAGGCAACAACAAAAAAACAGTTTCTGCATTAATTTAAATCAGAGATTGATCGAAATTTAACGTTGTCAATTATGACTGATTGAAATTTCCTTTTTTTTTATATACAAAAAATGGATTAATTAATTTATGCTGAAATATTGAAATTTATTGCGAGAAGCGTATACTTATGAGAGTTTTTGTCGAGTTTTGTATGCATACATATATATATATATATATGCGACCATATGAGAGGTCGAGGGTGCCTCCTCCTGGTGTGCAGGAGAGACGCTGATTAACGAAGGGAAATCATCGGGACGGGTTTCCACGCCGTTAGTTCCGGTCGTCGATGCACGCCGATTAAAAGGTAATCACGTATAGAGAAGGAGAGAGAAAGCTATATATAGATGCAGGGTCGAACGACGAGTGACCTGTTACATTTCCGGTTTGACACCTCATCTCGTTTCCAACGGTATAAAACGATCACCTCGCACAAGTAAACCCATATATAAGTATATTGCTTGCTTAGAACCATAAGGGCTTATGCGAAGTATGCCAACATATAGCATAAACACCCTTATGGATTTAGACACGCGATATGTATATGAAAAAATTGCATAAATTGGAAAACGTCAATTTGTCTAAGGCAGAATGATGCGAAAATAATTGAAGCGTAAATTATGATTAATTAGTATCCGCGTATATCAACAAACGCATCAGCGTCTCAATGCCAATAAAAAAAAAGATAATTATCAAGAGACTCTGCAGCGTCTCGACGCTACAAGTAATTAAAAATAAAAGCTTAAATTATATATTTACGGAGAAGGAGGTCATGCAAGGTGACAGTATATGGGAACTTGTGTTGACAATAACTTGTCAAGCTGGATTAGATATTTTTTTAAATCGTTTAGTAAATACTGGGGCAAAATGGGACACTGGAGGAAACAAGCATTTTTCACACTTTACAGATCTCAATATTTTCAATCCTGGACGTTCTAATTAAATGTTTACTCAGTTTTTATAAGGTCTGCGAGAGACTCCATGATATTATCAGATGATTTTATGATCGATTTAAGAGCTAAACATTGATATTTTTAACTCTCATCGAGACAAAATTGGTACAAGAGCTATTCCATTTTGCCCCGGTGTCCCATTTTGCCCCGTTATTTCTCAATTTTTTCGAGTAATTATTAGAAATTCTCAATGCCAATAAAAAAAAAGTTAATTATCAAGAGACTCTGCAGCGTCTCGACGCTGTAAGTAATTAAAAATAAAAGCTTAAATTATATAGTGACAGAGAAGGAGGTCATGCAAGGTGACAGTATGTGGGAACTTGTGTTGACAATAACTTGTCAAGCTTGATTAGATATTTTTTTAAATTGTTTAGAAAATACTGGGGCAAAATGGAACACTGGAGGAAACAAGCATTTTTCACACCTTACAGATCTCAATATTTTCAATCCTGGACGTTCTAATTAAATGTTTACTCAGTTTTTATAAGGTCTGCGAGAGACTCCATGATATTGTCAGATGATTTTATGATCGATTTAAGAGCTAAACATTGATATTTTTAACTCTCATCGAGACAAAATTGGTACAAGAGCTATTCCATTTTGCCCCGGTGTCCCATTTTGCCCCGTTATTTCTCAATTTTTTCGAGTAATTATTAGAAATTCTCAATGCCAATAAAAAAAAAGTTAATTATCAAGAGACTCTGCAGCGTCTCGACGCTGTAAGTAATTAAAAATAAAAGCTTAAATTATATAGTGACAGAGAAGGAGGTCATGCAAGGTGACAGTATGTGGGAACTTGTGTTGACAATAACTTGTCAAGCTTGATTAGATATTTTTTTAAATTGTTTAGAAAATACTGGGGCAAAATGGAACACTGGAGGAAACAAGCATTTTTCACACCTTACAGATCTCAATATTTTCAATCCTGGACGTTCTAATTAAATGTTTACTCAGTTTTTATAAGGTCTGCGAGAGACTCCATGATATTGTCAGATGATTTTATGATCGATTTAAGAGCTAAACATTGATATTTTTAACTCTCATCGAGACAAAATTGGTACAAGAGCTATTCCATTTTGCCCCGGTGTCCCATTTTGCCCCGTTATTTCTCAATTTTTTCGAGTAATTATTAGAAATTCTCAATGCCAATAAAAAAAAAGTTAATTATCAAGAGACTCTGCAGCGTCTCGACGCTGTAAGTAATTAAAAATAAAAGCTTAAATTATATAGTGACAGAGAAGGAGGTCATGCAAGGTGACAGTATGTGGGAACTTGTGTTGACAATAACTTGTCAAGCTTGATTAGATATTTTTTTAAATTGTTTAGAAAATACTGGGGCAAAATGGAACACTGGAGGAAACAAGCATTTTTCACACCTTACAGATCTCAATATTTTCAATCCTGGACGTTCTAATTAAATGTTTACTCAGTTTTTATAAGGTCTGCGAGAGACTCCATGATATTGTCAGATGATTTTATGATCGATTTAAGAGCTAAACATTGATATTTTTAACTCTCATCGAGACAAAATTGGTACAAGAGCTATTCCATTTTGCCCCGGTGTCCCATTTTGCCCCGTTATTTCTCAATTTTTTCGAGTAATTATTAGAAATTCTCAATGCCAATAAAAAAAAAGTTAATTATCAAGAGACTCTGCAGCGTCTCGACGCTGTAAGTAATTAAAAATAAAAGCTTAAATTATATAGTGACAGAGAAGGAGGTCATGCAAGGTGACAGTATGTGGGAACTTGTGTTGACAATAACTTGTCAAGCTTGATTAGATATTTTTTTAAATCGTTTAGAAAATACTGGGGCAAAATGGAACACTGGAGGAAACAAGCATTTTTCACACCTTACAGATCTCAATATTTTCAATCCTGGACGTTCTAATTAAATGTTTACTCAGTTTTTATAAGGTCTGCGAGAGACTCCATGATATTGTCAGATGATTTTATGATCGATTTAAGAGCTAAACATTGATATTTTTAACTCTCATCGAGACAAAATTGGTACAAGAGCTATTCCATTTTGCCCCGGTGTCCCATTTTGCCCCGTTATTTCTCAATTTTTTCGATTATTAGAAATGAATGAATAAAAGATTATTCTACTCGAGAGAATAATCTAATGAGTTAATATTGAGTCTTTCGGTCAATTTTCAGTCTGTAAAGTCGAATAAATC